>PNEQ01082074.1:32445-60338 GCA_003012365.1 Medauroidea extradentata | reverse complement strand
GTGACTTTGGACACGACTGTGACTTTGGACACGAGGGTGACTTTGGACACGAGGGTGACTTTGGACACGAGGGTGGCCTTGGGCACGAGGGTGGCCTTGGACACGAGGGTGGCCTTGGACACGAGGATGACCTTGGACACGAGGGTGACTTTGGACACGAGGGTGACCTTGGACACGAGGGTGACCTTTGACACGATGGTGACTTTCGACACGACTGTGACTTTGGACACGACTGTGACTTTGGACATGAGGGTGACTTTGGACACGACTGTGACTTTGGACACGACTGTGACTTTGGACACAAGGGTGACTTTGGACACGACTGTGACTTTGGACACGAGGGTAACTTTCGACACGACTGTGACTTTGGACACGAGGGTAACTTTGGACTCGAGGGTGACTTTGGACACGAGGGTGACCTTGGACACGAGGGTGGCTTTGGACACGACTGTGACTTTGGACACGACTGTGACTTTGGACACGACTGTGACTTTCGACACGACTGTGACTTTCGACACGACTGTGACTTTCGACACGACTGTGACTTTGGATACGACTGTGACCTTGGACACGACTGTGACTTTGGACACGACTGTGATTTTGGGACACCTTTGTACTATTTTTTCCCACAGTTGTCAACTGAGTGTAAATATTAATAAAATGTCATGTTCCCATTTATTATTCAGAATTTATCGTACGTGTGCATATATATGTATGTACATATATATTCAGGTGCACCATCATATATATACCAAAAAAATAATGTCCCAAACTCATCCTTGCTTTGCTACTGTATATAATTTGAGGGTTAACAATAATTATATACACTGAAAGTTGAATTCGTAGTAACAAACCTAATATACGGAATTGAAATTAAAATAGCAAATGCTGTAGGTATTTAATTTTACTTATTTTTCTGTTACTGGTAAAGAGTATATTGTTATTTTTTTAATAAAGTAATTTACAAAAAGAAAATCAATTAATAGCATCTTTGGCAAAACAGTTCATGAATACGCTGTAAAAATTTTTAAGTAACTTGACTCAATGGTTCGATTGTTGACGAGTGAAGTTAGAACGTTTCTTGCATGCTCGATAGTGTTTTCGCCTGGGCTAGCTGCGGTCAGACTAAAAATGGCGGACGATTATGCCTTGTCTTCACAGGGCCCTAATTCCCGCTGTGACGTCACTGCACAGACGCTAGCATGCCCGTCACTTGTTTATATATTGTGTCTTTGTGTATGTTTTTCATCGTCGGTACAGTTAAATTTAACCAAGCATTGGACACCGAAATAAACATTGCCAGCACGTTAAAAATAGTAAATTATTGCACCACATTGTACATTCACATCGCAATAAACACCATAAAAAACATTCGCTAAAAATTTCAAGAAAATAACCAAATGATTGGGTTACACGGCAACGAGAAATGATTATAATGATGTTGTACTCAAATATAGCGTATATGTTCACGAATAATTTTAATATAAGATAAAAAGTTTTAATTAACATGTATTCTGTATTGCATGTATGTAGGTGTATATATATCGGTATACCTTGTTTCTTTGTTTCATATAGGTTTGGATAAATTTTACAGCAACTTATGGGCAATAAATTTTAACATTTTGTGATTTGTTGCACAATGCAAGATATTTTTAGTTCCAAAATGAACCTGAGAATTCCATTTCAGCATTTGTACTGCAAAGTTTGTCTTGTGTAGTGCCATAAATTACAAAATATTGCAAATTATTGTCCGTAAATTGATAAGTTGCTGTCAAATTTATCCAAACTTACATAAAATGGAGTATAGCTGCGTATGAATGTATCATGCATGTATCGGTGGTTAGAGATAAAGAGCCGTATTCAGAGACGTTTCGTTAAACCAGGTCTAAACCTGGTCTAACCACTAAACCCCTGACTAAGAACTACCAAATAATCGTATTCAGAAGCACATTTTTTGTAACTTTAGGTTGTAAAAGGTTTGCGATGAGGATTCGTCAAGCGTTGTTTTTTTCTATCTTCTGTTGAATAAGGCAATAAGCTATTGTATTTTTTTATTTTGTTGTGTGTGAATTGCTAATATTATTACATGTGATAGCATTTGCATCAAAATACAGTATGTAATATCGGAGAAGAATTCGTAACAAGAAAGACAAACTAATTATGCATTTAAATTGTTTTAGAAATGCCTTAATATCTCAAAATATAGACACATTATGGTAAAATAAAATTTAAAAGACAAGATAATTTATATTCATTAGAACGTTTTCTAGCACTGTTTTGTAAATACAATTAACTGCTAAAATACAATTTAAGAAAACGTCGTTTCCTGCTGTTTTATTTTACGTTTTTCGAATTGTCATGCTGAAAATATACGTCGTGATACATTAAACGATAAGATGTCGCCATATTTGTTCCAAACCTGACAAATGTTTAAGTTAATCACACCTTAAACTAGCCGTCTGCCTTTACTAACTTAAACCATGATTAGTTAAACCCATACTAAAATAATCACCTCTGATTGTGCTTCCTGAATGAAAAATCGCAAATAGCGACTAAATATGGAGATTTAAACTATGACTATTATTTAAACCATGACTAAAATTGTTTGCTTTCCGTAAATTTAAACACCATAGTAATACAATGTTTTATTATAGTGTAATTTTCTCATTTACTAAAATATCATAAGCAAAGATTATTATTGCACCGTCAAATAAAAAATTTACAACTATGAATGATGAAAAATTGCTTGCTTGGAACTCATGCATGTCCAATGCTTTCTGTTGACACCTTGTTTCGTAATAATTGTTACGGGTAACGTTTTAATTGATTTTTGTTGAAAAAATTTACGTAAATATATCTGATTTGATAGTACCCTACTAAGTTTCGCTGAAATGCACAGAAACTTGAAAAGGACCTATTTTTATGGGTGTAAATTGTGTCAGTTTTAAAAAATATTAAAGTAACCTAATGCTTGGGTTTCAATATGGTTTTAATGCTTTCATTACATAGGAGTACATAAGAGATATTTCACATGGCGCCTAGAAATTATTTTTAACTAAATAACAAGATTTGTGGTCACACGAATTCCGGATACTAACAACCTATACAAGCGTTTTGTAACATACGGATAGTTTGAAAATCTACTAAAATAATTATATTCTTACGTCTTACCCCTGCACCCTAACGAATATGCAACGCTTTCGAGAAACCGAGCATTTTTATCGCTCTAGCTTTTAATTTGTCACAAGAGTACAATTCTAGCTTGGCTTTTCCGAATGCGTAACATGTGGCTCCAGAATACGATGATTTCTTAAATTCTACATTTGCAGTTAAAGAACAATGCTAGAAAACATCCATAATAAAAATTAAGTCTAATCTTTTACATTTTATAGCACCTTCCACGTGTCGATTTTACTATATAAAACATTTCTAAAAATAATGTTTAATATATAGCTAGTTTATCTTTCCTTTTACGAATTTCCCAACAATGCATTCTGTTTTCGTCTGTAGACTAGCCCTTGAATAAATTATAATATGAAACTACAACAAAGTATCCATTTCCTTGTTTCAACAATCACGAATCACTATACAAAAACAATACCTCTATGAGAATTGACATTCCGCCACCTACTCGGAAGGTGTATTTATTTTGATACTTCGTGTCAAGATTCCGGAAGTAATTCCGCTTTTCGACAGTTTCAATAATTGGGCCCAGGATGCCGGGTAGAATAGTCGTAGTGAGGGAAATGGGGGAGAGTGGGTTCGCTCGCCGCGGCTGTTGGCGCGTCGCCCCGCCTCGCCCCAGTGCGCGGGCACCATATGAGAGCTAAAAAAGGTTCACAAGTGGAAAGTAACGTCTATAAAACTAACACTTAGTCGTACAAATATAAAATTATGCGTCTTTGCCACGTGAACATCCTTAATATGTGGCGATGATGCAGTTAGTCCCTCCTCGCGCCTGACCAGAACAGTGTGTGTCATAGTACAAGACTTCGTTGAGGGCTAAACGTTTGAACATTCTACATTTTTTAAAAATATAAAATGATAAGTAGAAAATGTTCACACTTTGGTTTGCTGCATGAATTTCTTCTAGACGCACTGTTTAAGTTCAAACAGGCAACAATGACGCGCTCGTTACATTCTACGGTAATAGTGTAATATTTATCTAATAACAAAGTTCTAATATTCTGGCTGTTCCTTGCACGATAAGCGGTTGTTGGAAGTTAATTACTGTTAGCTCGCAAATACTATTTATTAAGGGTCATGGGTGTAGGGTATTAACGCCTAACCTGTGTAATATAATTATTTTCATATATGTGCCAGAAAAATGTCTTAAGTTAAAATAGTTGAGTACTGTGCATATATCAACTTGTGGTAGACTATCAGACTGTGTTGTTAAATTATCTGACATTTCTTACAGTTTAAAAATTATATATATATATATATATATATATATATATATATATATATATATATATATATATATATATATATGCCACACGTAACAACAGTAGCCGATACTCGATACTCGCCATGTGCCGGTGGTGCGGGTCGTGTCTGTACAGTGACGTCACGCCAATAAGAAAGCGTTTCGCGGCCACGTGATACTCACCCGGTAATTAAGTACTTTTTATCTGAAAACTACTATAAACAGCCGCCAATTGTTAAGCAATAAACAATGCGTTTACCATTTCTGCAAATATCAGAATGCACGTAAGCATTCAATCACATTGACTAAATAATCATGTTGTCCATTGTTATAAGTTAGCAAAGCTTGTAGCTCAGGTTATATCCCTCATATTTTCAAAATAACTGCATAATTTATGAAATGGTTTTTGTATTATTTACTTTCTAAAACTTAATTTACCTCTCCTTTATTTTAAGGTAAACTAAAATGGTAATGGAACAAATATTCGTCCCATTGTAGATACGTATCGTTTGCCCATACAATCACAACAATAACAAACTCTCTGTGAGTAACAGGTAAATAAAACCTATTATGTACCTACTGCCCAAGCCAACACTAAGTCAGTATAGCTAAGCCATTGTTGTACGAAGGATTATGCACATGGTCTGTGTTCCCCTAAGCATTGTTTTCGTCACAAGAGGCAATGTATTTAATTTACACTAAGTTTGAAGAACGATAAAGTTGAAATGGTTTATCGAATGTCATAATTGCCATGTTTATATTAGTATACGGTAGTTTACAACACGGTTACGTTTTAAAACACAACTATATGAAATATCGCCTATTGTTTGTGGGGGAAGTCGTTATTGTGCTAACAATGCTAAATACTTAGATGCTAGTTTCTGCTATTTATTTAACGTTATGTGTGCAAATGTGTTCGTTTTATTGCCATTACCAAGCAGCTGCATAACGTCAGTGATGTATGAATGCGTCAATAAATACTGTATTTTCAGGTTAGTTCGCTGGGTCTATCTGCATAAACAGTTTTTGTAACATCATTCACGTCATAAAAATATGAAACAGAGCTTTTATACCTGTGTGATGTAACACCCTAAGTGACTTCTTCGCCTTACCTGATATATCTTTACACTCGAATGCAACACACGTAACCGTTTTCATTCAAATCTGTTCAATTAACAGTATCAATACCATATTGCAAGTTGTTTGTTTTAGGGCAACAGTAACGCATTGTTAGCGCAAAACCAGCCTAAATCCTCGACTTCAAGGAAGTCCTAACATGCCATCTCTAGAGACACTGGAATATCGCGAGAATAGTTGGCAGTTTGCTAGGCTCCAACGTGATGTATATAGAACTGAATGTTTTGTATCAACATTGGCTATCGTTTATTTGTAGCATTGTTTCTCTATACAACAGGCCCAGTTAGAACTGTACAGCTTGGACACACAGCGTGTGTAATTTGTCCCAAAACTGTTCACACGTGTCACGGTTAATATAATACAGTTTATTGGAGACTATTTTAAAAATTTTCGCGATTTTCCAGTGTCTCTAGCCATCTCCTGTATGCTCATACCACCATTGACAGAAGGAATTCAGTGAATAACAGCAGGGACGTGGTGTTTCACCGAGCTTTGTTAGGCCTAACATTTGTTAAGGGGGAGTGTTAGTCAATTTTATTGTATTTTCAATTTTTGAACCATAGAATTTATTTAAATTGTAGGCCATTATCAAACTGCTCTCTTCGACAAACCAGAGGATTTGGTAAACTGGTTGACATAAATAATAATCGAATCTTTAATTAATTTGGCATGCAGAATAATTGCAAGAAAATTATAAGTTAACTTTCAAGAATTATCTTGCAATGATTCTCCATAAAAAATTTATTAAAGATTCCATTGTTATTTATGTCAGCCAGTTTACCAACAATGTAGGCATTACAAATTAATGAAATATTCCAATATTACTGATGTCAACCAGTTTACCAACAATATAGTCTATGCTTTGTCGAAGAGAAAATTTTGATAATTCAACTTGAATAAATGTTATGGCTCAAAAACTGAAAATAGAACAAAATTGTCTAACACTCCCCCTTTAGTGTTGTGTTAAATTTAGCAGCCTATAGATGAGCTGTTAAACGTCTTAAGGCCACGATCTTTCATTTATTTTTAACAATTGGAAATAACTCGTTTGCTTTGAAGAAATTTGAGACTGTGTACAGTCATACGATAAATAGTTCTGCCAGAGCGATTTTTAAAATAATGTACCGTTTGCTAGCAAAAATTATTTTGCTTCATTTTGGCTTATTTTAACAACAAAATATGTGATATTTCAGGAGCTTTGTTACAACTGACTCAACCCCCTCTACAACAAAGGTGACTATCTTTCATTGTTCTTTGCGGTTAAAAATTTTGATTGGAGTCCTATTTATAATATGAACGATGTTAACGACATGGTAGAGTACATTACACAAAATACACAAACAATTATAAATCAGTTCATACCAGTAACGAAATTTTCACAAAACAAATATCTACTAGTTTGTGTTATAATAATATTTTTACAGTGGGTGTTCTAAAAGTCCAATATAAGCCACTGCACGCAATTTTCTGTTTAACAGCAATATTAATTAACATATCGAATTTAACGTACTTAAAATGTATTTAAAATGAGTTACATAACTTACGTTAGCAGAAATTTTAACAGAGGTAGGTGAAACCGGCCCTCAGAGGCACATAAACTGTAAAGAATACACATACACCTAAACCCTTTACATCTAAAATACGGAGAGAAATGTAAACAAGCTAAGGTGTACCTTAGTGTCGTAAAATGTATTAAACATTGCACACAAGAGCTGTAAGTATTACTGCGTTTTTCTCTGTGCACAGAAAACAAACAAACAAAAAAGTGAAAAAGATCCCCCTTTACTTCGATAGAATGCCCTTAGCACAAGTCATACCTGGCATATCCTTGATAAACTTCTGCTTCCTGTCGGTTTGAAAGGTTACGCCTCAGGTCACTGTGAATGTGCACGTGCAGGAATATTATTAATGGCGACATGCGTCTCGGAGAGAGCACTAAAGTGGTTCGGCACTGATCGAGTAACTTCGCCAGGATTCGAGCCACCACCCCTCACGCGCCGTAGTCTGGCGTAGTTGACGGAGGGGAGGTACGGATAGCGCTAGGGAAAGGAAGAACAGGAGCGTCTTGCGAAGTCTGGCGAAGCAACAATTGATCACCACATTACCAATACGTTTGCGAACATGACAAATCTTTATGACCATTGTAAACTAATAATTACGCACCGCAAAAATAGCTAGTTCAACGTGCAGAAGGGCCGCGGTGGCCGTATGGTCAGACCATTCGCCTCCCACCAAGGCGATCCGGGTTCGATTTCCGGTGGGGTCGGTCCCCGGATTTTCGCATGTGGGAATAGTGCCGGACAATGTCATCGCTCGGCGGGTTTTCTCGAGGATCTCCCTGTTCCCCCCTGCCCCTTCATTCCGGCGCTGCTCCATACTCGCCTCATGTCACCCCTCACCAGCACTAAAGACCTCGATGTTTAACGCTGACCAAAATCTCTCGCTCACTCAACGCGATGAAATCTGTAGGCCTATTTTAAATTTTCTTCTCTCAAATAAATTATAATTATTAAAATACTAGCTCATTCCCGCAACTTCGTCCTCGTGGTTTTCAGTTTAATGCTATAGTTAATTGGGTACCCCTAACTGCCCCCTAACACCTTTTTTTATAGACATTTTTGGCAGAACCTTCCGCGTCACTCACAACTCACCAAGTTTTTTACGTAGTTCTTTTATAGCACGTGTGCAAGTCTTAAACGTAAATGAATTTATTTCGTAAGCTGCAAACAGGTATGTGTATCGTCCTGTAACGTCTGGAGTAATGACTGTATTGTAACGAAAAAACGTGTTTAGAACTTTACAATAAACGAAAATAAGTTGAGTAGGGCAGCTTTCCGCTAACTTTCCTACGAAAAACGCGAAAAAGAGAACAGTATTTTAAAACATGTGAAAAAAGTTGGTAGTTATATTGTAAGAAAAGACAAATTTGTTGAAAAAGACATTTGGTCAAAATCAAAACCAATGCTAGGTGAAGGAAATCGGCACTGACATTGTTGGCATAACTTGTATAGCTACCAATGATAACTTAACAATCGGAGTTTCTGGTCCAGGCACTAACAATGAAATGGCGGAACTTTTAGTGTTTCTCTTCTTGTGAGAGTGCGTATGTTAATGTTAGTGACGATACTGTTGAATGGACAGTAAACGATACAACAATTGACATTATTTTACGACGTGTGGAATAATACAAAATAAAATAAGCAGTGATTTTTCTCATTAAAAAAGGTAAATTAGTAACAAAATCAAGAGTTTAACAGCAAGAAGTGTTCGTGCCGACAATTAGCAAAATTATTAGTCACCGTCAAGAGAATATTTAGTTTATTTTATAAGAACGGGATCTCTTTCTTGTGCTACGTGTAAGCTTTTCGAAACGCAACACACGACTACTTCGAGGGGATGTTCTAAACTTGCAAGTGAAGGTTATATATTGCAAGCATTTTATTCGCTTATGAAAACTCTCAAAATAGTATTAACTGTAAGTTACAGATTCATTAACAAGGAAAAAACGGCCTCGTAACAGTAGCAAGCCATGATGATTCTTATGTGTAAGTGAAAAGTCTTACCAGAATTTTTGCGATGGTAAAAAAGTTAGCAATTCGAGGACGTCCGTCCCGTTCATTGTCGAGAGAAAATATTTGGTTCTCTGTATAATGGTGAGTACATTATGCGTCTAGAGGTTATAGCCAGAGTCTCGAGTATTTCGCGTACTCATCTGGCAACAGCGTAGACTTCTCAGACCTACACACACACTGGCCAAAGTCAAATATACACTGGCTTGTAACCGTAACATGTATTACCACCACGACTTGTTACCTTATCTATCACTGGCTTGCAGTCCTCAAAGATGTGTTGAAACAGGTGTCGTATAATCACAGAAGGAGTAATGAAATATTTATTATTGGCATTTAACCTGACATAGAATCAATACGCGAAATAATCTTGCCTCTAGTTATAGCTGAATTCGACTTGTTTCTGGCAGAACTCAGCGAACGATATTGCCAACTCGGGCTCTCGACAAATATCCTACCTCCCCGCAACCATTCGTGAAGAAGTGATCGATTTACTTGCTACTAAGTGAAAAATCATCGTTGCTGACATAAAGCGATCAAAGTAGCCCTATTTTTTTCCAGTAATAGTGGATCGACACAAGATCTCTCGCACACTGACCAATTAGGGCCGCAGTGGCCTAATTATCAGACCACTCGCCTCCCACCAAGGCGTTCCGGATTTCACATGTGGGAATCGTGCCGGACGATGCCTCTGGTCGGCGGGTTTTCTCAGGGATCTCCCTTTTCCCCCGCCCCTTCATTCCGACGCTGCTCCATACTCACATCATGCCACCCCTGAAGACCTCGATGTTAAGCGCTAATCATAATCTCTCTCTCACAATCGATGAAAACTGATTACCAGTTGAGCGCTTCTTGTTGTTCTGCACCGAAAATTTCGTAATTTTGTAATTGTACCAAACACAGTCCAACTCTTATACGTTACATTAATAGTAATTTCCTACAAATAAAATATTTTTCTGTTCCATAGTTTTAGTACAAGCGTATGACAAAGTAGCAATTTGATTATTTTCGCTACTTACCCGAAGTAAAACAATTCACACGTTGTGAATGAAATAATTTAGAGTGGAAGTAAATATGTGTTAAGCTACAAAATTACAAACTTCGTAAAAATTATTTGTATTGGGAAAAAATTTTAAATGCGCCTAAATTTTGCATATCTTCGAGTAACGGAATTTTTTAAAATAATTTGTACGTTAAATAAAAAAAGTGTCATTCCAGGAATGTAAAAGTGTTACTTCATTGCCAAGAAAGCAGCAGTGACGAAGAAGTTGTTGTAAAATCATATGTCGTCCATGAAACAGCAAACTGTTGTAACCCTCAGTTTACGTAAACTAACATTTTGTTATATCGGAGCATAAAGGAAATGTTTACACCGTCACAGTGTCATAGCCGATCAGAAATTAATCTTGGTCTAATTCCATGCAAATTAAAATATTGTATATCCTGTGAGTTTTTAGAAAGAGTTTTCAGTACTTCTCCAGCATTGTTTGTGGGATACGACATATTACAGTTTCATGGACAATATGTGCTACCATATTTAACAAACAAGTAGTTTTGTAAAATACACACATCAAGAACAGACTGGTATCACCGGGATATTCTTTTTTGTCGATAACTATAGACTATGTTGAATACTAGCGTTCAAGCCACGCGCATTGACTTTGCGTGTCCAGAATACACACTGCTGCATAAAAAAAAAAACAACTATTGTGAAAAGCGTCAGATGCCACTTCTGTCTAGCTCAGCTTACTGCACAATACACTAGCTATATTCCACCGTGTCTTTGCCTGTTATGCTTGAAATTTACGACATTGTGGGTAACTTCAAATATGAAAGATAATAGTCGTCTAGCTAGCTTTTGATTTGCGGACATTTCAGTTGTCTACTTGTGCGCTCTAATAATTATTTCCGTTACTCTCGTGTTACATAATACAAAAATTCTTCTCGAGTCTCGACGCTACGCATTTTACGATCGTATTCCGTTTCATCTATTTAGTTAATATTGGTGGGGCATATTTTATGAAATATTTCCTTGTAGCGGCTTCACCCGCTACTATGGTTTACTTCAAATAGAACAAAATAAATACTCTGTCAAATACCTCTAATTAGCAAGATCCACCGTATGTACAGTATTATGCAAGCTACGAGAAGTCCTCTACTGGCGCATAGACGGCGTTGCAGCGTGTCACGCGCATACGTTTTTACGCAAAACTACTTAACTTATTCATATTATGTTTATCTACGAAAGGAACACACACTTGAAATTATTCTTCTACAGTTTTGACGTGACAACGTCTTATAATTCGATAGAGCCGGCTGCACGCACGAAAAAACATGACTCATGCGGCGTTACCTCGCTCTGAAGCGTTCCATGTAAGGCTTGAAGTGCAAGCGAGAGCGCGGAACGAGCGACAAAGAAGTACAATCGGCCTTTGCGTTCGGCAGCGTTCGACATCCGTCTCTCTCCTACTTGAGTGAGCGATGCGTCTGCGTGGAGTAAAAACTATTAAATTGTAAAAAAAAAAATTGACATAATTGTATTTATGCGTACAAATAAATATAACTTGATCAATTTCATTGTAATTTCCAATTACTTCCTTCTCTATATACATCCAAATCTATTAAACAAATGAAATTAAAATTTTCTTTTGAAAAATGATACCATTCCATCAGTATTTTCTTAAGACGTTGTCACGTTCAACTATCGTCAGTAAACTGACTTTACAGACAACCAATTTTTTTAAAATTCAGCACGCTTGTAAGACACGTGGTTTACGGGCCTCTCAAAATGGCTAGAAACTGATTTTTTAGACTGCTGTAACTCGTGATGTACTAAAGGTACTACCTGAATTCATAAAGTGCAAAACGAGATGCATGCGTTGGCCCCTACGTCACTCTGTCAAAAAATAAAAATGTTTAGTGTCGCCGTTTGAAGTCCTATAGAAAATAGACTACAAGGAAAACCTTACACGCTGCGAATTACTCTGTCTGGCTCTTATCACTCCGCTGTTTCCACGCGTCGAACATGGAAGTTTGCAACCGGTGCACACTCGTTTTAATGTAGCCTACATGTAATAGAGTTTTGATATTCCTCTAAATTTAATTTAATTTGTTTTCCCCCCGTGAGTATGCAGCAAACATAAATTCATTTTCCATTAACTAAACTTTGTGAGTTCATATAAGTAATGTATAAGCCCAACCATAGTTTAACCTGCAAATTCCCCTGTTTTAAATTCCACCTAGTCTCAGGCACATAAATGTGTATTGAATTGAGCACAATATTATTGGCAATGTGTACACAGTAATTTCCCTCAAATTCACTCACTTCCTTGTTCGTGACGTTCGCGATTCTTCACACTCGAATTTGGTTCGTGGCTTCCAGCTAACGAGCGTTTAATTGCGCCCAAGTCGCTGTGTTTTAGCACGTGTTGTGTAAGCGGAGGTATAGTGGCCCAGCACGTAATTAGCACGCAGCGAACCGAGAGAGACGTAATGATTTTAGTCCGGTGAGATGGTACTTTGATTTCCGGGTCTCGGCTAAGATACAACACCCAATTAGAAGCAATTATAAAGTAAACACGTGTAGGCTATGTGGTTGTATGCAAAAAAAGTTGAATCTCCATATACTTGTCAAAAAAATTCACCACTGTAAAATATTGTGTAATTTTTCCGTGTACATTTTTATTTGTTCTTGCTTTCTCTTAGGTTTAAAATTCAAGTGTGTGTTACGTTAACACAAATTATTAAAAAAATTAATAATAAAAATTTGAGTATTCAATTCTTAGAAATTTGAAATTCAGGCGACGTAGCCTTTCCATACTTTACAAAAATGTTCTTTCTGTTGCCAGCACTGATCTTGAATATTACCACGTGGTCATGGTTGGCGCACTCGCCTCTCACCAAGGCGTTCCGTGTTCGATTCCCGACGATGTAGGCCCGAATTTTTACATGTGGGAATTGTGCAGGACTATGCCGTTGGTCGGCGGTTTTTTTTTCGGGGATCTCCCGTTTCCCCCGCCCTTTCATTCCGTCGCTGGTTTATTCTCATATTCCCCTCAACTTCACATCGCTTCAAAGTGACATCTACAAGCAGCATCCTCAATGATAAAAATTTTCCATTCTCTGGAAACTGTACTTGCTTCCTTGCGTGCTGTAAGCAGTATAGTGTATTTATATTTATGTATACTAAATAAATAAGTATGCTGTTCATGGTAAAGTAGAAAAAATGTAAGGCCTTTTCAACAAGATATAAGAGTCCTATGTAACGACGTAGCGAGTCGCACTTATTGCAAATGCGTTTATATATGAGTATATGACGCACTGCAAACTATGCTGCTATAATTTTAAAAGTGCAGCACGCTCATTAAAAACATGAGTTAGGTGCTCCTTGAAATGACTCAAACAGCTTTATGTCCGCTACTGTTACCACCAAAAAATACCACTCGGTTTTGTAAAAAAAAAAAAAAAAAACAAGCATGCATTGGTGGTCTTTATTACAGTATCTACAAATGCTTTTAAGCTGACTACTACGAAAGCTCTATACGTCAGTCTAGATCACCGCGAACACAGGCAACGCGGCTCTCTTTTAGCGCGGCAGTGTGTCCCTTATCGCTCCCTTGTCTCCATGACTCGAATGCAGAAAATTACATCCGGTACTCCGGGATGTTAATAATTAATAATAAAGATATTTTGTAAAGGTCTTATGTGTCAAACGTTGAAAGCAATAAAATGTAAATTGAGTTTGTCATATGGAAATGTTTATATCAACAAGGGACAGAAAAATAGATGACTTAGGTAAACATATGTAATTGTTCCTAAACGTGCTCAATTTATATTCAACAGTCTACATATAGCACTCTAAAAATATTTATATAGGTTTTTCACGGTAAGGTGAGCACTTTTGAAAATCATATTTTCAAGAATGGTTGTAAACTATAGTTCGTATTGTAACGTCACACTGTAATAATTATGGGCCTCCTTGCCTAGGCTTTAATTGTTGAGTATCGATGTTATTATTCGTATATTGACGTAACTTTTTAACGTGATTGTATTTGTACATTTACATAATGAACACACTCTTCTAACTACGTATATATAAGTCAAACTAAGCACTTGTATTAGAATCATAATATGAACATGATTTTCGGGTCCTTCAAAATTTCTCAATACGAGTTTTTTTCCTCAGACTTCCGTGTGTGCGAAAATACAAACCGGGTTTGATAAATAAATTTCATAATTTTACTTAAACACATATTTTACTCAATTAAAATTATATGGTCACCGGTTAAAGTCTAATAAGAGGAAGTACAACTCTATAGTATTGCATGCGCGTAGTGGTGCATGGCAGTCCGACCAGCGCAACCCTTGTCGCTCCGTCGATTGTGTGCCTGGCGTACACAAACTCAGACTATCTAAGGAGACACACAAAGTATGTTCAAGTACGATAAAATTCGTAATTTTATGTTTATATGTAGAGCCACGATTTTATAGCGAAAAGATTTTTGCAACATTTAGTTTCGATGCGTCATGTGCACACCTGCAGCTCTGCTACATCGTCTGTGGTTGGACGATTTTACTCTCACTGGCCTTGGCAAATTACAGACGTGCAGACTCACAATAATCTGATTGGTGCAGTCAAATGAGGAACGTGTCTGAACAAAGACACGCTGCCAATAACCTTGAAACAGAACTGCCGATGTGCACATGAGTCACTGAAACAAAGTGGGGCAAAAATCTTTTCGCGACAAAATCGTGGCCCTATTTATATGGAATCATGATAGTTTTGCAGACAGTACTTTTGAGTTCAGTTTCCTCTTACGAAACAATATCAGCTCGCATAGTTTTCTCATAACTGTGCGTCAAAGCCAACGTTTGCATGTTACGCTGCCATGAAAATACTGAAATCCAGTTGACTTGCGTGATAGAATTCACAGTAAAATAATGTGACGCGGGCTATGTAATAAAACATTTTTTAAATGTTCCAGTAAATTATATTTGTTTTTAAAAAATGCTGAATTTACGACTTATTTCGTATATTTTAGCGATATTTTTAATTCTTAATATTACGTTGTGGGTTATTCTTTATTACGTAGCTCATGGGATATAAGCTAACCGTAAATTATTTTTGTCAATTAATTCTGTTGTTTTTCACTATTTACACGGTAACATAACATGCAAATTTTGACTTTGACGCAACGCTATGAGAAAACTATGCAAGTTAAAATAGTTTCGTAAAAGGAAGCTATACTCACAAGTACCGCCTACAAAATTAACACTATTTCATAAAAATATAAAATTACGATTTTATCACACTTGAACACCCTTAAGGGCGCTACCTACCATTCGTTTCAACGAGTTACATTGTGTTCGTTAATGCTTTTTTTTTAAAATGGAATTATTGTACTTGCGTCTATTGAGCTAATGTACTGTAAGGAAACACACCCCGGACAATTACGAAATGCTATGCTTATCAAAACACTGTTTCTAAAGGCCCTTTCACACAATCAAATTTTGCTTCAATTTTCTTTCAAATTTATTGAATTCAATTTCTTGAATGTCACGTGACACCATGCTGACGTCATAACAGCGGCCATTTTGTATATCATTTTATTGAATGTTATGAATTTCGTCAAAGATTTTCGCTTCGAACATGTTTGTAAATTTCTGGAATCAAAATATTTAAGAATAGAAAAGAGGGTTCCCTAACATTATTAATTCAGATAACGTATTTACTGTATTCTGTGAAATATACAATAAGTGCATTATTTATTTATAATATATACAACAATAAGAAGAAATTTTCAATTGGCTAAACCAAGTATTTTTGTGTCGTGCAAGGTTAGTAGACAATTATAAAATAGCTACATTATTTATTTTGTCCGTCATTTGTTTATAAATTGTCTAAAAAATGTTAAGTGGTACCGTCAATGTTTATTGAATCATATTTCTTAAAACGTCGTGCTATTCAATAAATATTTGAGCGTATGAAATGGCCATATGCCCTCAAACATAGCTAATAACGGCATTTTCAGTCTACCGTACTTCAAAATGTACTAACCGGATGTATGTGAAACTCGGAAATGTTTACTGACCTTTACCACAGACTTTTCACCAATAAAATTATACGGTCGCTGCTTAAAGTCCCGTAGTAAAAATGTATCGGCGGGAATCTTACGCCGTAGCCGAAAGCTTGGCTCGAGGCAAATAATTTAATGCGCGTTTCAAGGTCGCCCCTATAGCTCCATGAGCGCAGGTAGGCGGCGTCCTTAAAAGGACTGTGTTTCAGCTGTTAACAGGATTATCCGCGCAGCAATATACGACACTTTGCCATTGTTTGTACATCATTACTTGGACAAAGCCTAATTCATGGCCTACAACGTCTTGGAAACAACATGCCTTCAAGATGAAAACAAAGATGCCGCTACATATCTTTCTGCACTGACACACCGCGAAATTTACGTGACATTCGACTGTCCCGTGGTTAGAGTTTTACAGAGAGTCAGTGTCAGTGAAGATATTTTCGTTTGCACGTTCAGAAAATTTCGGCGCTGGGGACGGAAGACAAGAATCTGAGTCTGGAGCGGTAATAGAATGCAAGAAGGGCGGGGGAACGGGAGAACTCCGAGAAAATTCGCCGGCCAAACACAACGTCCGCCACGTTTTCCACAAGTAACAATCGGAAATGACCCCACCGGGAATTGAGGCCGCAGTTGGCGTAGTGGCTAGAGCACTCGCCTCCCACCAAGGCGATCCGGGTTCGATTCCCGGCGGGGTTGGTCCCCGGACTTTCGCATGTGGGAATCGTGCCGGACGATGCCGCTGGTCGGCGGGTTTTCTCGGGGATCTCCCGTTTCACCCCCCCCCCTTCTCTACGGCGCCGCTCCGTACTCACGTCATATTGTCATCCCTCACCAGTGCTAAAGACCTAGATGTTAAAAGTGCTAACCAAAATCTCTCGCGCCGAAAATCAAACCCGAATCGCCGTGGTGAACACGTATAGTTTGCCCCACAACTTGCAATTCACCCAACAGTTACCAAGCCTAAAATAATTCCAAGATGAATAATTTTGCGTCACACTCCGAGTCGGAGAAAGTTAAGAACTTAATATTTAGCTCATTATTTTTATGTTTTGAAAAATATTATATTCGTGTAGGCTAACGTTTAAAAAAAAATGTATGTTCTTACTTTTAAAATATTTTTATGTAGATATTAAATTATAATTTGAGAAGAATATGACTGTTTTAAAGCCATCTAGCACTGAAATAATGTTTAGTACATATAAATATAATAAGTGTTGTGATCTTGTAAGGACGAGAGAAGTCATAAAGAAATTTTTTTGTTTTGTTCCAGGGGACGTAAGGCAATCGAGACGTTGACAGCATAAAGGTAAGAAGAACAATACTTCCAAACAAGTTCGCACTTAATGCGAATATTTCCCATTAATATTTTAGAACAAGGCATTTTTTTTTTATGTTTTTAATCACTAGTACCTTAAGAGCCTGGTTACACCGCAAGGAATTTTAAGATCATGATACGTAGTTTTGTTTTCCGAGTTGTTGCGATAATACTTAACATTTTAATGAGAATGCTTTAAAAAATTCGAGACTAAGAGCAGTTAGATGATACACAATTCTATTTAGGCGTTTTGCCAAATAGTGCACCGTTCGTTTGCAAGTATAGAGTATGTCCCATAAGTCCGGTCTCATAAGGTAAAATATTAATGGGTTAAATACGGAACGTTATAAAAGTGATGCAGTGTGTTGAAGTACGACGGCGGCAGTTTGTTCACCTCCACGTGCCATTACAACAGAAAATAATTTAATTTATGGCCATGAATAGCTTTGCACATGTGGAATCCGACGTGTCCTATGAAACCGGACTTATGGGACATCCTGTATACATACATATGTAGGCCTATGTATGTATATGTATGTATGTTTGTATGTATATGTGTGTAGGTATATATAGCTTGATTTTAGCTTATTTTCATTACAAAATTTGTGATACTTAGGGTGAAAAATCTGAAAAAATACTAGGTTTATTATTTCCTAAATTAGGAACCAATTGTTATATATTTGTGACAAAACAATGTAGGGATTCTTATATACGAAAGTTATGTTTTAAAATATACCGAATGTCCCGGAAGGAAAGGACAGTATTCTGGGAGGTGATAATACTGGCCATTGTGATCAAAAAAATTCATATGGACATGGGGTGAATATGAGACGTTTGTCGAGATAGCCCCGTTGGAATGTAAACATTAATAGGCTCTAAAATTACTGTTGTTATATTTGCAATTATGTTCCTCGTTTCAGTTACAAGGAAATTTAAATACATAATGAGTAACACACTCGTCTTATATATATATATATATATATATATATATATATATATATATATATATATCTGTAATAACAAGATTGCAATATACAACATTCTAGTTCACAGTCCACATTAGTCGGTTATCTGTGTATGTAAACACGTTTCCATGGCGATGCATTATCACGTAGCATATCCGGTACACAGTCCTGTTGAACAATCAAGAACGTGTATTGAGTTTGATTTTATTGATCATAGATATTGAGTAAAGTAACGCTGTCGTGAACAAATAATATTTTTCTTGTACGAGATGCAGCAAATATGAACGTTGGTATTGTATGACAAATATCGTCTTTATTTATACCTATAATATATTGTAGACATCAGACATTTGACATTCAATAAATAAACGTAAATATTTCTTTAAGTTTTGGTCGACATCGAACGAATCACGCGTTGATATTGCGAGGTTCAGTATGGAACGGTGTTGGAAATAAGGAGCGGGAGAACGGCAGATCCCCAAGCTAACCCGCCGACCAGCGGGTATACCCAGCCGGCAATCAGCTCGGGATCGCCTTGGTAAAAGGCGGGTATCGTTACTAGTGTATTAACGAACCTAGCTAGATATTACTAACTGCGCCTAAGGACCGGGAGAAAGGGAGTGTTAAGCCGCCCGTCTACTGGCCGTGTGTTTGTGTTAGTGAGGCACGGCGCGAAGGGCGACGTTGACCAGCTCCTGTGGCGCGGTATCGCGTCTACTGCAAGACGCTGAAACGGCGTGCAGTGGTATCGTAGAACACTCGCCTGACTGACACTTTCAATGGTGACCCCATCTTTTTATTGGTGGAAAGTTTTAAGGAAAGTCCAACGCAGGGCTCTATACTAGTTTCGCAGACATTCGTCCACAATATTGTGAGGCACGGCAGTCTGAAAATGCCGTTTTCGGCCGTGTTGAAGGGCTTAAAAATGTACTTTGCAGCACACGTGATGTGTTGAAAGTTGTATTCCGTCCAGGCCTGAAATGTTATTTCTTTTCGTGCGAAACCCGCGTGAGCACACGTGGAACAGTTTGTTTATAAAACGTGTATTTCAAACACACTGCAACGCAGTTTGAGAGACATGTAGACGGGCGCCTTAAGGGCACCGCCTGCTTGCGCGCTAGAGGCTCGTAAATGATGGAGATATAAGCTCATCGCCTCAACGAGCCAAGCGCTGGACTATCGTACAAAGTTCCCGCCGAACCGATTTTACTACGGGACATTAAGTGGTGAGCATTTAATGTTATTGTTAGTTGTGTGCAGGTACATTTTGAAGTACGGCAGTCTGAAAATGCGGTTTTTAGCTATATTGGAGGAATTAGAATTTTTTTTAATAGCATGGTGTTCAAACAACGAGATTCCGACCTTGTCTGAAGTTTGTTTTCTTTTCGTATGTTAGCACAATGGGCACACGTGGAATATTTACGTAGAAAACTTAAGGGCGCGGTCTGCCGCAATTTTCATCATCATTATTTTATTTTGTATTTGTACCACATATTTTTTTTCTTATTTTAGACACAACATGTGACTAAATTTGGCTCTTATGAAATATTTTATCTCTCATAACTTTCGCGTTATGGCTTGTTAAAGTCATATTTTGCACGTTTCCGTTTTAACGACCACACTAAAACCAACTGATATACCAAACTGAAAAAAAAATCATAGTATATACAGACATTGCAGGCTACAATGACATGCTCATAAAATTAAAGAAATAAAATTATTTGAATTTTAAAAAATGCTGAAACTGAAAATAAAAATTTTAAAAATTCGATATGTATGTAAGGTTATCTTTCTTGAACAAGAAGGTGAACATCGAAATGTGAACGAGAAGATATGTATAGCTCCATAAACGAACCGTACACACAGTAATTTCATACTTGCTTGAATGTGCCTGTGTGTCAACAATTTTTTTAAAATATGTGGGCCTTTTTTTGGGGAGGGGGGGTGGAGGGGTTGTGACTATTCAAGACTTCAGTTAGTTTTACACTCTCTAATAAACAAAATCATGATACATCAACATACGTAAATGTGTCAAATAAAAACATAAACGACTGGCCCAAGAAGGTGCATGAAAAATTGAATTGTCTCCAAACGATTCTAGCTAGAATGCATGCACGCTACTTGTCGGCCATTCACACGATGCAAGTCGCCTTGAACAATAAGGTTCTTGTACAGAACAGATAAGCGTGTGTACTAGGCTCTAGAGGCTCATCAATTATGTGAACAAGCCATAGCTTTAGAGGTATGAAAATTTACGATGTCGAGCGGACAACTGGAATTCTCAATAGTCAATAAAATCTGAACTACACATCAAAATTCGATTAGATTTGTTTGCCAAGTAGATATTTTATCAGCGGACGTTTATTTATATAGCACTAAGCGGTGGTATTCTTCACTTTCTAGTAAAAAATTAAAAACTTTTTTAGAAAAATAAGGGCTTGAAACTACGAAATCTACAAAAATTGGAAAAGTGTAATTTGTATAATTTTTATATGATAATATCTAGGCATCTATGATAATATAATTTCAAGAATACTCACGTTTTCATTCCAAAATTATTTTTACATCCATAAAACTCTCGCACAGAGATAATAAAAACATTTTGATGAAAACATTTGCAAGCTACAAATGTCGTGACGTGTTATTAACTTTATCAACGTCACAGTTGATAACATTATTTTCCCGGCCCATTCTAGGGCGGCCTAGATCAAAGGATGTTGGTAACAAATGTTACCAGCAATATTATCAGCAATGTTGTAGGACTTTTTTGTCATCAACATTGCTATTAACATCCGCTCATCATTCTTACAACTTTGTTAGTAACATTGGTGTTTTCGGCAATGTTACAAGCACATTTGCTACCAGCATTGCTTTAAAATAGTGTACCATTGCTTAGAATTTGTTGATGGCATTTTTGTAACTGAAAAGGTTGCGACCAACACTGTTACTGTTTTTTTAACCCCTGACGCAAAAGGATGGGTGTTATCAGTTTGACGTGTCTGTGTGTGTATCTGTGTGTCTGTGGCATCGTAGCTCCTACACGAATGGACCGATTTTGATGCGTTTTTTTTTTTTTTTTTTTTTTTTTTTAAAGCTGACGTGATCGAGATGGTTCAGCCGTTTAAAGATCGTCAGCTCTTTTCAATTTTTTGTAGTGAATATGATCAATTCTATTGGTTTGATCGACTTGAAATTTAGTATCCAAAATATATTCAATAAATTTAAAAAAAAATTTAGAAGTCATAATTTGTGTTGGTATATTCTGGACTTTAGACATTTCCCGTCGATAGAACTTGAGCAGGGCTTTTTTGAGTGCACACTTTATCCCGAATCGGCTATAATTATAATAATATGGAAGTGCACCATTACACTTAATTGGAGTAGTTACTTGGTCATGTTGTGGATGGAGGGCGCTGATGGCCATGTGGTACGCGGTTGTCAAGTAGGCGCGTGTTGTCAGACACATCCGACGTGCTAACTAGGTCAGTTGTTTGAATGTCTGCCAGTAGAGTCAAGGAAGGTGGGAGGGGGGGGGGAGTGTCTTGGCGACAGCAAGTACGTCCGTGACCTTGGTGCAGTGGCTCTGGGGTTAATGCAATTACCGCGTAATTTGCTAATCGATGGACACGCCTCGGTGGCTTCGCGGCCACACTCCATTTGCCGCGTCGCGAGGGCTATCCAAAACTGCGGTCCGCGGACACGCGAGGCTCGCGCGCCACCCCTGGATCCACCCGCTGTTTAGTAACTGCACCTGGCCTATTAATAGGTACAGGAACATTTCGCGAATTCAATGACCCGCAGGCTAGAATCCGTTGTTCTACGCATTCTCAAGCCTCGTATATTCGTTCATTGTCTGCTGTTCCATTGAGTAGCAGGTAACGGACAAATGGTCGGGGCTTGAGAATGCATAGAACATTATATCCTGTAGGTCATTGAATTCGCGAAATTTTCCTGTCCCTACCAATTATATAGTTCTGAGTGCAGATTACACCAGTGGTCTTCAACTTTTGATGGGATACTGACTGGGAAGAATGGTTTTGTGTGTCGTTGCTGTGAGGTTTCGAGACAACAAATTAAGTAAAGAGATGTTGGTAATTACTTAAGGGCGCCGTCTAGCTGCGCGTTAGAAGTTCAGACATGACGGAGGCATAGAGGCGACCTTGAAGCGCGCATCAAATACCGTATCGCCTCAACGAGTCAAGCGCTAAACTAGAGTGCAAGATTCCCGCCTGGCGCCGAACCGTTTTTACCAAGGGACCATATAACTTTATGCTTGGAAAGTCTGCAACTACGTTCGACGCAGGTCGTAAACTGAGTTTCACTACAGTACATCCGGTTAGTACATTTCAGAGTACGGTAGTCTGAAAATGTCATTTTTAGCTGTGTTGGAGGGCTTCGAAACAGTCTTTTTGAGGAGCATGGTGTCTTAAGGCCTTGTTACCGAGTTTTGCAGTGACTTCGAAAAAAAAAAAATTTATAGCTACCAATTACTCATTTCAAATTTTTGCTCCACAGTTTTGACATTTACATGTTATAATTTGCAGCTGAATTTTTTTTGTAGAAGTGTACTGAACAGTTTTTAAGATTTCATCACCCAAACAAAGTATCACGTTTTTTTGTCGTGAAAATAAGAAAAAATGACGCAAAATATATATATATATTTTTTTTTTTTTGCTGACGAGTGGTACATTATTTTTAAAAACGCATCCACAATGTTTTGCATCGTGTGACTGCACATTGACTCAAATTTTTTCTAAGCTTTTGGTTAAAAAATAGTTGAGTTACTGTTACCAGTCTAAAAAAAAAACTCGGGAGCAAGCCCTTAAAAATGAAGTTCCGACCTTGTATCATGTTTGTTTACTTTTTGTACGTTCGCACAACGGGGACACGTGGAATATTTTTGTAGAGGAAAACTGTTTACGAACACACTGCAGCGCGTTTCAAACGTGGGGTAGGCGGCACCCTTAACATCTAGGTCTTTAGTGCTGGCGAGGGGTGACATGGCGTGAGTATGGAGCAGGGCCGGAATGAAGGAGCTGGGGAAATGGGAGATCCCTGAGAAAACCCGTCGTCTGGCACGATTCCCACATGCGATAATCCGGTGACCGACACCGCCGGGAATGTAAACTGAATTGCCTTAGTGGGAGGCGAGTGGTCTAGCCACTGCGCCGACCGCGGCCTCCTGACAACATATTGAGTCAAAATAAATAAACATGTCCGTATAAATATTGGCCAATATTGTCGGGAAAGATAGTACATATCAAAACAACAAAAACACTTCTTATACACCTTGTTCTTTATGGCCTCGCTCTTTATTTTTGCTGTGGTTTCGAAAATATTTTTTTAACGCAAATTAATACATATGTCAAAAATTAATTCTTACAGTTTAAAGACTTATATATCATCCTTTGTATCTTAATTTTTTTGTTGCAATACACGGAGCGGATTTTTAGATTTATTCCCCTGAATATCACATATTTTGTGATCAAATAAGCCAAAATTAAGCTATATATATATATATTTTTTTTGCTAGTAAACGGTACATTATTTTAAAAAAACGCTCTGAAAAAACTGTCTATGACTGTGTCAAATTTTTTCAAAGAATTTGGCTAAAAAATATTTGAGTTATGTGAAATAAATGAAAGGTCATGGCCTTAACGTCAGTTACAACGTGCAGTCGAATGTCTGCGTACCTTCTACATGATGCGTTTTAGAACTCGTGTTTACTAGCAAAAATTTTGCTGAAGTTTAAGTCTTTTGCCTTTTGCCAAATTATTTCATATTTATATCTGAACTTGCTTCCGCTTCTCGTACGAATTTTAAGAGTTAACATTTTATTTTAGGACCAATGTATGTAAGACATGTTTTCTTGTTTTTGCGTAGTATCTCCTCCTCCGAGAATATGGCACACTTTTATCGAAACGTCTTAATATACTATAAATAAAATAAAGTGGATTTTGAATTATTATGTTATAGGGTTCAGGTTTCGTGCAGAACGATGCTAGCTGAAAGCGTTGTTCGCTGTCCGCAATTTATCACGCGATGAGTCGGGTGTTGAATACCACTGGGTTAGTTGAACCAATAAAAAGACCTTGCTCGTTATTTTTATTGGTCCACTGTGTACGGGCAGTCCACTGGCAGTTCAGTGTTTTCGAAGTCGGCTTGGAAAAAAATTATTGCATGGCGCTCGTTTACAAAAAGAACTTGATCATCGTGAACGAATAGCGTTATGACAAGTTTGCAGCACAGTATTGGCATAAGGCGTTGAATTGTTCACAAGATGTTAGCAAGTATTTGCAAAGACTGTTTGCATTTACAAAAGATCGCTAAGATGCAATAATTTAGTGAACAGAAATTGCTACCAGCATGGAGTTAAGAAATTTTGTTGTTGCCAATGTCTTATCGGGAATATAATTGGACTGTATAAGGCGGAACACTTCTTTACAAATATGTCTATTGGTAAATGGACTGCTGTCACTTTTTTTTTTACTCGTACCACATAATAAATTGTAGAAGGAAATTGAATTGTGCAGCTGCACAAAATTAAAAATAAATATTTTGTCGTTTTGTTTTAAAATAACTTAAGTCTCGTCCATATTGCGCCTAAATACTGTTTGTTTATATTTCAGATTTATTCCAGATAAAACAGGAAACAATGGTAAAGGTAAACATCCTGTGAACAAACCCTGTAACCATCCTCCCGTCTCGGTTGCCAGAAACATGCAAACACCCTTAACCTGTTTGCAGCATGTCTGGAAACACTACGGAAAACAGGAGCGCTAAAATGCTCTGTTCACAGAATCAGGTAACAATTCAACCGCTAAAATACGCCTAATGTCTAGAGCCAGTGATATTTGGTGAAAAATATTTGGCAACAACTTGTTTCAATGCCTCACGTGCACACCTGCAACTCTGGTTCGTGGTTATCGGCAGAATATAATGGGGCAGAGGCGTGGCTCATTTGACTGCACCAACCAGAACAATGTTACCTGGACACCACACGTTTGTAATTTGCAGGTAGGACCCCGAGACGCCGCATGTTAAAACCTTCCAATCGCTGGCCATGAAGCAGAGAAACAGGTGTTCACATAAGGCATTGAAACACATTGTTGCAGAATTCTTACCACCAAAAATCACTGGCTCTACTAATGTCATACAGTCCTGAAGGAAGTGGAATAGAAAAGAAGGTGGGGGGGGGAGTTTGTCTGTACCCCTACTCCAAAATAATTTTACCTTGTAACAAGAAAATTTTTTCCGATAAAACTTTTTGATATAGACATACGTTATAATTTTTTATTTTGAATCATTGCTGTAGTCTATATTTCCGAGCAAACACGTGTAATGAGTATCGTTTTATAATATTATCCTGACATGTGCATTGACGAAATCAAAAGTTTTAGATCTGTTTTTTTTTTTGGGGGGGGGGCGGAGTTAACATAGGCTACCGTGTAATTAAAGCTACCACAGTTTGTCAATTAAGGTTTTTTTTTAACCAGGTTGTGCTCTTGTACCCGGGTGCAGACTTAACTACTAAGCGCCCGTAGGCATCTGCTTATCCCGAACGATGATATGGAATGAGGCCTACAATGGGAAACGCTGGAAAGGGCGGGGCAGGGGGAACGGGAGATACCCGAGAAAACCCGCCGACCAGCGGCATCCTGCGGCATGATTCCCAACTAAGAAGGGGCCGCGTTGGCCTAATGGTCAGACCATTAACCTCCCACCAAGGCGATCCGGGTTCGATTCCCGGCGTGGTCGGTCCCCGGACTTTCGCATGTGGGAATCGTGCCGGACGATGCCGCTGGTCAGCGGGTTTTCTCGGGGATCTCCCGTTTCCCCCGCCATTTTATTCCGGCGCTGCTCCATACTCACCTCACGTCGCCCATCACCAGCGCTAAAAGACCTTGATGCTAAGCGCTGAGAAGGTCAATTCTTGAAATTATGTGAAGTAATTCCATTACGAAATTGCTCGAAATTTCGCAACGGTTTTTACTTTGCGATTCTTGAATGGAAATAATTTCGAAATTAAATTATTCTATCCGGAATTAATTTCTTTGGCTGTCAACTTAGTGAGATGGTGAGATCTGAGATTTCACTTTACTAGTCAACAACGAAATATGCATTTGTGAAGCTTTTCAGATTAAATAAAAGATGTGCTCTTTTGTAATCTTCTTCGGTACGAAATCCATTGTCAAAAATATGAAAATCCTTACGATGTCAAATTATCAACGATTTAAAAATAACCTACTCTACTCTTCTAATCTCACAAACTGTAAGACCTCACAAATGTGTGTGTGTGGAAAATGGTTTTCGTTCGTCACTTATTTCCGGTGGGGTGCATTTCCGTGTGTGGGAAAATTTATTGTTCGTCTCGATTGTAGTCGTTTGCTCTTAGTTACGTACAGGAAGTTCGGAATTTTCAATAATTTCACCACCATATTCCACATTTCGTAATTAAGTACTCAAGAATAGCATTCTTTGGGTATAAAGTTTTCATTACGGAATCAGGACTGTGAGGAATCGCAGTAGTGAGATTTGGAATGTGAAAATAATCTGGCAACAACTCAAGAATCGGGTCCCAAAATCCCCCCCTCTCTCTCTCTCTCTCTCTCTCTCTCTCTCTCTCTCCAACTGCGAAAAACAGGGAACCGACCCCGCCGGGAAGATTGGAAACATTGACCTGAAGGTGTGACGCATTGCGACAGCGGACTCAGGCCATCACACAGGAAGCTTTCTCCGTCATGTTGGCTGCCGTGTGCTGGGACATGTCACAGTTGCTAAAGGTTTGTGTGACAAAGCAAGCTTCATTGAATTAATATTTCCATGCCCGCGTAATATGAAAGATTTGCTCAATAATAATGTCAGTTACAAACACACTGAGGCGATCAGGTTTTGAATAACGTTGTGTGGAAAAATAAATTGCTTCGTGTAGCAAGACGTTTTAGTGTTATGCTTTTAACAGTATTTCAAAATATAACCACTTTTTTTATTATTTCTGCAGAAGTTACCGTCAGCAGCCTAATCACGTTTTCAATTGAAAATACAAGGTTGAGCATTCACGTCCTCCTTGTAAAACTCTACACGTAACGTTAGGTATTGTTGATTTATTAGCAAGAGCAGCAGGATGTTACGTTATCATTCTGTTCTTTGCCATAAAAATAACGGAGAATCGTCCGAGCTATAATATCGGCGGTTCTAAAATAAAACATTTATGTACCATGGTCCGCTGGCTGTAGTCCGTCTACCCAATTAGAATTTCCTACCTAGAACATTGCTCCAGTTTTAAAATACGTTTTTTTTTTCTTCATAAAGTGAGATGTTTAATACAGTCTTGTCTATATATATATATATATATATATATATATATATATATATATATATATATATATATATATATAA
>PNEQ01082074.1:0-32345 GCA_003012365.1 Medauroidea extradentata | reverse complement strand
GTGAATGGTCTGCACCGAAATATTGTTACAATATGTGCTCTTAAGGTATGGAAACCATTATTTAAATTTAAAAAAAAAAATCTTAATTTTTTACTTTATATAGACCTACCAATCGAGTCACAGTCGATTTCCTTACACCTAGGTCGTCTATTGCGGACTATGTTAACAGAAACAAATTAACTATGCTACTACAGTTACAGTCTTATGTTTCCCCAACAGTCGTCCAGCGAAATGACGATAGAACTAGTTATTTCAATGAAGAATGATTTACCACATTTTAAGACGGACTTAAAACAACAACGTTAATTTCTCCTACGAAAACACTGTACACATGCAATTGATTATTTTGATATACATGAATATTATTGATAAACATGAGTAGTCCACTTACGTCACTGACGATTTTATTTCACCGCAAGTGATGTGAACTGTCGTGTAAGTTCTCAACGACAGATAAGCTGATTTATACATTCGTGACTACTACTTATTATATGCACCTCATAACCCTCCCCCCCTTTTTTTTTTAAAAAAAACTTACAAGTATTTTCCTAAGGGAAATTATTATTTAATTTTTAGTCCGTTTTAAAAACGTGCTATAATTAGAAATGAGGAAGATTTCGCGAATTCAGTGACCTGCATGTTAGAATCAAATTTCCTATGCATACTCAAGCCCCGACCATTTGTCCATTAACTGCTACTCAGGAGCAGCAGGCAATGAACGAATAGACACGGCTTGAGTTTGTATAGGACAATGGATTCTATAGCATGCAGGTTATTGAATTCGCAAAATTTTCCCATCTTCTGCTATAATATTTTGTTTGTATTTAATTAATTATATTTTGCTTTTTAGACTAACGTGTGTATGTGTGAGACTATGCAATGATCTGTGTTTCAAGTTTCAATGTTTCTTATGGCTCATCGGGAAGTTAGTTTACAAACGATGGCAAAATCTGTACCGTATACAGACAGACAAGAAAACGAATTGAACAAACCTTACATAAACACATTGTTTACAGTGCTATATTGTAACAGTGTATACCAAACAGACAGACAGCAAAACAATTTAATAGAAGGGTTTTTAAAGTGTTTATCTAGAATATTCTGAAAGTAAACAGTACTTCGTTCTTGGCAGACTTACCTACCTAAATGAAAAAAATTCACACTGAAAAACAGTGCCATGGATTATGACATGACATGTATAAAAGTCACATGGATTAGTGTTTTGTTTTTTAAATACATTTTTTAACAATTAGCATTTTTTTTATATTTCAAGTTAATTTTTTTTAATACAAAAAGAAGTCAATTTTTATTGTAAACATGTATTTTCGAAGCTTGTGACACTGTTCTCCAGTGTGAATTTTTCACTTTGGTAAGTAACTCGGTTTTTCTTTATTCCGTAAAATGGTTTTATATAAATTTTGACTTTAATATTCTATAATACAGAATTTGTGAAAGCTAAGAAATTGTCATTACAGTAAAAAAATAAAATTTGTCACAATATATGCCTACCAAACAAACCATATCTCGTACAAATATAAATATTATTGAAACAATTATACTTTTCATTGACCCGCCCTCTTAAGGGTGTTCGAGTGCGATAAAATCATAATCTTATATTTATGTGAAATATTTTCAGTTTTGTAGACGATACTTTTGAGTACAGTTTATACTTACGAAACAATTTTAACTCCAATAGTTTTCTCATAACGGTGCGTCAAAGTCAAAATTTGCGTGTTCTGCTGCTATGCAAATAGCGAAAATCAATTGACTTACGTAAGTGAAATAATTCACTAAAAATTTTACCTTTGAAAAATATCACTAGCCGTTACTGCATATAATTAAACATTAATTCTAGTTGCCTTACTGCTTGTATGGTTGGCAGCGAAATTACGCAATATAGTTGGGTGTATTTTCTTATTTAAATACAACCGTGCTAAAACAAAAGCAACCGAAATCGACATACTTGTATTTTATGTAATTAATAAACATTGTTATCAAACTATATAGGTTACTACTGACTGCACAAATTATCTTACACACGCAAACATCAAGTGACGTGTCCAGAGAGGCTAGACATTTCCCGTCGTTGGCCGTTACGTGCGGAAAGATTCGAATTGGTTGAAAATAGAACTTTAACTGGTTTTTTAGTGCTCACTTTGAACTGCCTATAATAGAGTTGATCAACTTTCTACCTCGTACGTACGTACACCAAGTGGTGGCTGCGTACGCAGCATATGCAAACGTAAGACAATTTAATATTAATTTATATTGAAAATAATTTATCTTGTGATAGTAAGTTATTTAATTCACTTCGAAATATAAACTTAAGAGTGCGTGGTATATAAACAAACGCTAAAAAATTAATTGATTTCTATGCTTGTTTCGAAGCCAATATGGATAAAATACTCAATGACAATCCTAGATAATGGTATTTGCCATCTTTATGAGTAAATATTTATCCAGAATTACTAATTCGTTACGCGTGATCTCTTGCGCCGCAGTTAAGTGTACGAGGTTCCGGCGTCAGAAACTGTGCCTCAGAAGTTCGTATCACTGGATACAATTTTGTTTAAAACATTGGCTAAAACTATTGTCTAGGATAGCTATTGTATAGTTTTCGCAAATTGGCTTCAAGAAACCTAGGCCCTATAGGTATAGCTTATTTCTCTTAGCGTTGAATTACGCACCTCTTAAGTACGGTCATTTATTTCCGACATGTTGTTATGACGTAAACAAATTCCGCGCATGTCTAGATTAAATGTTGTTGTGAATCCAATCTCTTATACTTAACGTAAGTGCGTGTGTTCGTACGTACTTAAAGTGTGGTTGTGAACCCTCCGTTATAGCGTCACAACGTAAAGACTGCATGCCAGTTTAGAATCTTGTGCGTTAGATCAATTGGGCGCTAGACGCGTACGTCAATGTAGCCCTTATTGCTCTTTCGCTGCTGAGATCTCCAACGCGCTAAACAAGTCCATGTAAATGCATATCCGTTTCTATGGAATGAGGACGGAGAATTCACGTAAAAATCCCCACACTCCAAACTTCGTGCCGTCAAACTTGTTAGAGGCAGGTGTGGTACGGAATGACCACAGCCTCGATGTGCTAGTGTAAGAAGAAAGTTTTGGTGAATCTACGTTCTTCGTGTGACGAACGGAAGGCCTTTCAAGAGTGGGACTGGAAGCCTTCCAGTTGGCAGCCTGGATTCTGACGTCAGCACTTCCACAATCTCAACTAAATGTCTTCCTCCCCCCCCCCACACACACAAACGTCTCCTTTAGTGCGATCTAACTATGCAGGCTAAAATTAGAACGGCGTTTGTTACTTGTTTATATAAGCTATCGCCGCAGCAAGTTGAATCGGAAAAGTGTATTTTCTCGTTTGTCAGTTAAGTACATTTTAGCGGAGGCAATGCTACCCTGAAAATCGTCTTTATAATAACATTTTTCAAACAAATAAAATTCTACCTTATATTATGCAAGATAACTGTGAGTAGTGACCAAACAATATGAAAGCAAGTAATCAACTTGTATGGCGATAGAGAAGTACAGGTCTAATGTGAATAATTCGTGACACGTAAGGATGTGCAAAATTTGTGTTATTTTCAGACGATGGACTAAACTCCAAATATCTGTAGGATAGTTCGTCGTATCCCATTGGCCGACAATGTCGTGGCTTGTGCGGAGTATGCTTCTCACAAATAATTAAGAGCACCGCCTACCACGCGCTTTAAGTGCGTTGCAGTGTTTCGTTATTAAGTTTTTTTATACTTAAATATTGCAGGTGTGCCCATTGTTCCGATTACGAAAATAAAACATACTTGGGACAATGACGTTATGTCATTGCTAGAGCCCACGATTTTTGGTGAAAAGAATTCTGCAACAGTTTGTTTTAATGCCTTACGTGCACATCCAGGTCTGCTTCTTGGTTATTGGCAGAATCTAGGCGGGGCTCATTTGACTTGTGCCAACAGGAACAAGGTTACTGCGCCGCCACACGTCTCTAATTTGCGGGTAAAAACCCGAGACGCTGAGAATTTAAAACAGCCAATCACTGACCACATACGGCACTGAAACAAATTGTTGCAGAATTCTTTTCACCAAAAATCGTGGGCTCTAGTCATTGCAAAGCCACCATGCTAATTAAAAACACTATTTTCTACATACATAGCTAAAAACGGTAATTTTCAGACTGACGTACTTTAAAATGCACTAACCGGATGTATGCGAAACTCAGAATCATAACTTTGCTACAGACGTTCCACCAATAATATTATACGGTCACTGCTTATGGCCAAGAGCCATTATTTACACTGCCTTCACAATAATAATTATTTTATTCCTAAACGAGAGTAAACATTAAAAAACTGTTGCACAGTTTCGTTATAAATTGTTTTACTATGTAGTCTTCATTTTTACTTGGCAAATACTTATATAGATTTGATTAATTAGTTAATTAATGAGAAATTGTTGGCATAATTAGCTTATACCATTGTGTATTTAAAAAATTAGTTCACTTAGTATACACTGTTCTTTTTTCTTTTTTAACAATGCTGTGCAACTGTTTTCCGATACCCGATCTCTCTTAGAACTAAACAAAAAAATAATCTTAAAAGCAGTAGAAATTATGGTTCATGGCTTTAAAGTCTCATAATTAGAGGTGATGGTACATCGCGATAATGTTTTGTACCAACATACCCTTGAAAACGTTATAGTTTCTTGCAACATATATGATTGGGCGATGTACGTCTGACACAACATAGCTGTATGCAGACCAATGACAGGCATCAAATATTACAATAGCGGGATTCTTATTGGCTCAGTGAAATAGGACAACAACTCCACGTGCAATACAAAGCCAGTAATAATATAATAAGCTGACCGTGTGTTGAAATCCAGCAAACAGTCAAGTTTTCCCGCGATAAAACATTATCTCTACCCATAGTAAAAAGAGATCGGTGCGGGAATCTCGCACGCTAGTTCAGCGCTTGGCTCGTTGTGGGGATGTAGCATTTAATACGCGTTTCATAGTCGCCCTTATAGCTCCGTCGTTTCTCAACCTCTAACGCGCAGGTAGGCGGCGCCCTTAAAAGTTCCATGGCAGTGTGACCGACCTTCTGTAAAACGGTTGTACACCTTAACGACATCACTTATCTATAGGGGCCGGAAAATTTCGTTGATTCAATTACTCGCATGCTAGATTCCATTATTCTATGCATACTCAAGCCCCGTATATTCGTTCGTTGTCTACTGTTCCACTGAGTAGCAGCTAGTGGACAAATGGTCGGGGCTTGAGTATGCACAGGACTGTGCAGTCTAACATTCACGTCATTGAATCCGCGAAATTTTTCGGCCCCTACATCTACTTATGGCGAAAGGAATCACAGATCTACTCTAGTGTATATAGACCAGTGAAGCCTTGTTTGTCACCAAACAATAACTCGCATTTTGCAGGTTCCTCGTGATACGGCATTTCTATCAGCATTTGTATAGGAACATCTGCTGGTGCAGTGGCTAGAGCGCTTGTGTTCCACAATTCTTTCTGGATTTCATTCCCGACGGGGTCGATTCCCAATTTTTTGCATTTGTGAAAACGTGGTCGTTGGTCGGTGGGTTTTCTCGGAACACTCCCTTCTCCTCAGCCCTTCCCATTCCATCCCTTCTCCATCGTAGGCCTTTGTGTCATGTTATCCTCCAGACTTCGGTAGACACCACTACGGCCGCCCAATCAGAAATATGCTCTCGTGGTGAATTTTCCTGCCGTCATGTACCCTTACCTCTTACGATATTTATTTAAACATTTAGCGATATTTATTCTTGAAAGCATATCTGATTAGCAATGCAGTATGTAGGCTTACTTCACGCCAGGTCTTAAATATATCAAGTATTTTCTTCCGGTTACATGCACAGAGGAAAAGATTTGCTATTGGTGGTTCGGGATAAAGGAGACACTTTTGAAATTCTAGTTAAATTTTTTTTTATTTTCAGGTTACATATAGTTTCCTGCCACACCTTAATATACACGAATCTACCTAATTAACAATCAAAGTGTATAGATTGTACGATACTTAAAAAGTCGACATCTGAGGTCCTCTCAAACATATATACATATATATATTTGTGTGTGTGTAATTATTTTTCTATCCAAAATGGTATACAAAAGTTCCGCCTATACAATACGTTTTCTTTGTGTGTGAATTTTTTTAAAACCAAACATTGTATTGCCTGTTTTTTTTTTTTTTGACAGTTGCTGGGTCCGTGTGCATGTTTAAGGTTATGCTCTCTTGTTTTTACTGTTTTTGCGAGAAGTATTATTATTATTATTATTATTTTAAGTTTAAATGAGAACAGATATCAAAAATCTCTTTTGCATTTTTTTAAATGTTGTTTCTGTGTGATAGCTGATTTTTTTTTTCAAAACAAGAAATGAAACGGTTTCGACTAAAACGTCAACTAACTAGAATTTCACTAATTACATAATCAGCTGAACCCACATTATTTACTGCCTTGAAAAAATCAGCCAACATGGAGAAGACGATTTTAAACAAAACTGCCAGACAGATATTTTATATCTGCTCTCGTTTAGGCGTAAAAAATTAATATCGCTAAAAAATGTGGAAACTAGAGAACATGGCTTTAACATGTCTAATTTTACTGGACAACAACTGCATTGTAATCCCAGCAGCAAAGTTTACGTAAGCTATCAGTTGTTACGGTATAGAAGCATAAAAATGCCTTTTGCAGATGTACAATGGAAATGAACAAAGCATTGCAACAACCTATTGTTTTCCAGCTTCCCCTCCCCCCTCACCAAGGGCAGTTTAGTTCGTTGCCCCTGTAACGTTTCTAGCATGTGCACCTTTCCCTCCCCCCACTAGGTAGCGTGTCTGACCAGAACTATCTGAAATTTGAGTTTCCATCTCGGCTAACTGAATTGCGGAGGAATTTCCGTACTACTGTGTTCAAAGTAGGCCTAATAGAAAAGAAGTTCAAGAAAAAAATTTTGTCTTCGAGTTTTGAGGACTTAACGTAACTTCACGTCAGTTAAAATGTGACTGAAATTAATCTAAACGTGTTCTAAAACTATTTTTTTTTTATATAAATAGTAGAAATTTGTTGTAAACTATTTTGTGACGCAAACTTACAAAAATTTAACAGTTCTGTTCCTCGGGATTTATAAATTTTATTAATTTTCAGTTTAATAGTAGAATATAAAATAGCACTGTGTACGAACCACATAACGAATTTTCTATATACTGATGCCTTGTCCAAACTACCGGAAATATGTAGACCTGGCACGGTAGTTACATGTGCAGTACTGAAATGTGTATGGCAAATTATAAAATATCTCCACCCTCACGATTACCTTTACTACCTGTTGATTTAGTTTTTGCTCATTTTCTTCTTCTTGTTTACGCTTCTCTCTGATAAACAATTACAAAAAAAATATGCAATATACTTTTTTTTTTTAATTATAATATAGTTTCGGCCACTTGAACACCCAAGGATCATCTTCAGCCGCAACATTAGTTTTTATTAATTTAGTTCTGACTTCATTTATTGCGAAGAGAATTTTGTCAGCACTGCGATACAGAGATTTTAATTGGACGCGTAAATGGTTTTCACTTTTTTTTTTTTTTTTTTTTTCGAGCGAGTGTCGCGAGTTCGAGGAATGCACTCCTTTACGAAACGAGTTATCCATCTTTCCTCTTCCCTGCTGTGCCCCTGGGGTATGTAATTTCTCTTTGTTTTCTTTCTTCCGCGAACCGTTGCAGGAACAAAAGGCAGTGTGCATCGGCCCCTGCGACGTGCGTCTTGCGGGTCGTCGCACAGCTCCGGGTCCGGTGACTTGGGGGAGGGAGATATTTCCATCCGCAGTGCACTTGTGACGAGCCTCTAGTTAGTGGTAACTTTCCCGCTCGTCAGAAATATTCGGGGTCATTCGTTTAAAATGTTTATACAATTAAAAATTTAAGCATTAGAACTTGAGCAGTAGACCTTGGAATTGTTGCTACTTCCTACTTCTTAAGTTCGAGAGTGGAAACCTTAAGTTTAACCAATCACAGTGAATGCCGGTATTCCCATGATGCTAGTTGTGTTCACTCGATAAACTCTATCTTACTTTAACCTATACAATACATACAAGACACGGAGAAACGTAAAGAAAAGGAAGTAATTTATTATGTAATTCAAGTATTTGATTGGAAATACTAACAAAGCATACTTAAAATGGCTCGCAATCGTTTTATCCTCATTGTTTTACTAAAAATGTTTTTTAATAATATAGCCTTCGGAATTATTCCTTATAGCCTGCAATGCAATATTCAAGCTCTGATCCTATTTCCCAAACTTAAGCAGTAGCCTCGCTACTGTGTATGCTCAATTTTTGTTATTATACTGCTTACTCCTTAAGTATACTTCTAAGTGCTTAAGTTTTCAATTGTGTGAACTCCTTTATTTGCGGCGATTATTGTAGTTATTACCCTAGTTAAACCGTCCGTAAATTCAGCGCACGATATTTTTTGACACTGTAAACTAACCTGAACTAACTTAGACTAATCTAAACTATCATAAACTAACCTAAAGTAATTGTCACAGGAGCTATGATAAGGGAGGGGGAGGGAGGGAAGATGTCTGGCTCAATTGCCGAGGGTGAACGAAGTTTTCCGAGTATGTGGAGCGAGAATGTTAACACGACCCAGGCGAAGTGCACTTGAGAAGCACGAGCCCAACGTACACTTTCGACTCACACAACTTGAGTACATTTTGACTCATATGAGGGCACTTACTGCTTGTGAATGTAATGTCTGTCACAGTGCAATATAAACAGGAATGTATTTTCAGGAGGGCTATATATAGCCTTGGGTGGCAAATTCAAATGGACAGCTGTTATGTATTAAAATTTGTAATTTACTATACTTTAGAAAATGTAGGTCGTTCGGGATGAAGTGAGCACTGAAAAATTTAACCTCTGAAAAATATTCTAGCAGTTTCTGTATGTAATTCAACATTAACGTTAGTACCCCTACTGCTTGTACGGTTGGCTGCGAAATTACGCAATATAGTTCCGTGTATTTTCCTGTTTAAATACAACGGTACTGAAATAAAATCAACCGAAAACGACGTAGTTGAATCTTATGTAATTAATTAACATTTTTATTAAACTATAGGAAGTACCTAGCAACTGCACAATTTATCTTACACGCGCTAAAATCAAGTGATGTGTCCAGAGAGGTTAGACATTTCCCGTAGTTAGCCGTTACTCGTGGAAAGATACGAATTGGCTGAAAATATAACTTTAGCAAGGCTTTTTTTGTGCTCACTTTATCCCGAACCGCCTATATCAACACGACAGTTGATTTTTACATTACATAAAACCAATTGCCAATATAAAAGTCAGCATAGTTTAGTGGATACAATATTAAACAACTAAGTAGTCAAGTTTCCAAAGTGTCCTTGTCTTCACATGTGACAATTCCGGTAAGTGTCGTAAAGGTTTCTTCCTAGAATTAGATATGTGATGAAGACTATAATTTCTACTTTTAGCAGTCTCATGTACCGCCACAGTAAAGAACATTATGTCTAATTATTACAAGTGTTTTTTAAGTTGTGTAAATGGAAATTCTTGTTTGATTCAATTATTCATAAAACTGGGCATTTGAGTGAACTAATTTCTGCGTGCGATTTAAAATATTTGAGTTTCATTAAGGTAGGCCAAACTTAATTTAACCACATCATTTTATGCCCTTAAATTTAATATTTTTAACTTAATATATCATTTATAGAGTATCCTTGTACCTAAGTGTAACTTTTATACGATTGATTTTTGTTGGAACGTTTTTGTCATGGCGTTGTATTTTAAACCTGAAAAACAATATGATAAAATAGTTTTTTTATGTCCCCAACAGGTCTCTAAAATTATTTTTCTATTGTCTGCAGACATTCTGGTATACTTCATTTTAAAATTTCTGCTTACACCGGGAAATAAAATTACACGTACGATGAAACTTTTGGAAATGAAATGGTCAGTTAGTTTTAATTTTATTTCAGAGTACTACAGCTGCGTGAATAGATTGGCTACATGCACAGTTAAAATTTCTGTTACGTTAATCTACAAAGTTTAATTTGTAAAAAAAGAAAGTCTTAGAGGTTTTTCTTCTCTGGGAAAGATAGAAACATATCCGAAAGCTACTTAAAGCAAAGCAAAAAGAGAACAAACTCGCCTCTGTATACAATGTTTAAACCACATGCAGTTAAATTCTCCCCTCAGGTTTATTTTAGTTTACAGAATCGTACGGCGATGTTACGTCAAATATGTAAAACGCAAACACAAATACTCTCAGAACCTACAAAAATGTATTGAAGATTAATTATACGAATAATACCTCATCCATTATAGGGGCCTCGGTTGAGGCAGTGGTCAGACCACTAGCCTCCCACCAAGGTGATACGGGTTCGACTCCCGGCGAGGTCGGTCTCCGGATTTTCACATGTGGAAATCATGCCGGACGATGCCGTTGGTTGGCGTGCCTTCTCGGGAATCTCCCGTTTCCCCCGCTTGTCCATTCCGGCGCTGCTTCGTACTCATGTCATCCCCCACCAGTGCTTAAGACCTCGATGTTCAATGCTGACCGAAATAATTTTATAGACTGTTTTGATAAAGTAAGCACTGTTTTAGTCCCTGCTAATGATTATTTTCCAATAAGTTGTTATCTTCTCGCCGCTCTATAATTTGGTCATTGTTTTCATGTCCTTTAACCAATAAACAGTTTAATATTCCGGTTCTACGTAAATTTGATGACTAAACTCCAGATAAAGTATTTTTTGAACTTATAGGACAACATCTCTATCGTTCGGAAAAGTATTTTTATGTTATTTGATTTTGCTGTAAGTATGAAGTACAGCGTCTTGTAAAAAAAAAGACGTGTGGCAGCACATGTAGGGCGGTTTACATAAAGGTGTACAGCGTGTAGTTTTCAATGGGAAGACAGACGCCAGTTGAATGCCTTGAGCTTAGAGGCAATGATTAGAGGTACGTCAATTTCGCTGATTCATCTGGCAGCAGCCTAGATTGCTCAGTCCTGTACACGCTCTGACATTGGCTTACAACATTACAAGCGATGACTCTATGAATCATTTCCTTATTTACTACTGGCTTGCAGTAGTCAAATGCGTTTCGTGACAGACGCCAGCTAATCACACACGTGATTATGAAGTATATATTTTTGGCGTTCAACCTGGCCTGGAATGTACTTGCGAAATTGACGTACCTCGAGCAATGATACAAGAAATAAGCGAGGAAGAGTCGACCTTAGAGTCTGCACGCTTCCAGGTCCCGATAGTTTGAGCTGGTGTATTTGGTTAAAAGAATTATGCAACACTTTGTTACAATGCCTCACGTTCACAGCTGTGGCGTGCATTCGTGTTGAGGCGTCACCCATTTAACTGTACCAATGAGAATTACAAGAGTTAAAGACAACCAATAAGTAGAGATGATGGTTTATCGCGTGAAAAGTTGACTGTTTGATGGATTTCAATACACGCCCAGCTTACCAGAAGATTACTGGCTTTAGCTTGTACGTGGAGCTGTTGCCCTATTTGACTGAGCCAATAAGAATCCCGATATTGTAATATTGGATGCCTTGTATTGGTCTGCAGACAGCTACGTTGTGTCAGTGTTTTCAATGCTATCTTGGCACAAAACATTTTTGCGATATACCATCATCTCTACCAATAAGCAAAACTGCAGATGTGCACGTGCGGCACTGAAACAAAATGTTGAGTAATTATTTTCACCAAAAATCACTGCCTCTCTCGATAGTTAGAGATGATGGTTTATCGCGGGAAACTTTACTATTTGTTGGCTTTCAAAACGCGTTCAGCTTATGAAAAAAATTCCTGGCTTTCGCTTGTACGTAGAGCTGTTTCCCTGTTTGACTAATCCAATTGAATCCCGCTACTGTTATATGTAATGATTAGAGCCACGATTTTATGGCGAAAAGATTTTTGTAACATTTGGTTTCATGTGCACACCTGCAGCTCTGCTACATCGTCTGTGATTGTATGATTGTACTCGCACTTGCCTTGGCTAATTACTGATGTACGGAGTCACAAAGATCTTATTCTGATTGGTGCAGTCAAATGACATACGTGTCTGAACAAAGACACACTGCCAATAACCATGAAGCATAGCTGTCGATGTGCACGCGAGACACTGAAACAAAGTGGGGCAAAAATCTTTTCGCGACAAAATCGTGGCTCTAGTAATGACTAGAGCCACGATTTTATGGCGAAAATATTATTTGACTATTTTGTTTCAAAGCCTTATGTTGATATCCGCAACTCTGTTTCATGGCCATTGATTGGACGTTTTAACTGTGACTTGTTTAGGTTCTACTGACAAATCACATACGTATTGCGTTACAATAGCCTCATTGTTATTGGTGCAGTTAAATGAGGGGCCGTGTCTGAACAAAGACGCGCCACCAATAGCCGTGACGCAGAGCTGCCGAGGTGTACGCGAGACATTGAAACATGTTGCAAAAATCTTTTCGTGACAAAATCATGGCTCTAGTAATGACTATTATTGGTCTGCAGACAGCTACGTTGTGTCAGAGATACATCACACAATCATACATATCACAAGAAACTACAGTTTCCGAGGGTATGTTGGCACAAAACATTTTCCCGTGGTACCATCGTCTTTACCGATAGTTAGAGACGGGAAAAATTCGCGTGTTCACTGACCTCTATGCTAACCTCCAAGAATATATGTGTAATCGTGCAGACAGCAGCTGTTTATTACCTGCTCGCTGACATAGTGAAAATGGGCCTGTATTCAGCTACAGTTTTATTATTGGCTCAGCTACTTCCAGGAAGTGTCGAGTAAGTCAACGGCCAATTGTGGACCTGATACATATAGTTGCTGGAACTCTAGTTTGCGCCTAAAAGATAACGCGAACTTTCCAGGTCCCTATGCGTGTCTCTATTAATTAGCTGCTCGCTGACACGGTGAAACAACACGATGTGGCCTCCTTTTACTTGCTTCGTTATTATTGACTCAACGCTCAACAGGAGTCAAATATAGCAAAAGCCAATTGAAAAATTGACACGAACTAATAGTTGTTTGGATTCTTACATGTGTTCAGAAGAAAATGTGAATTTTTCAGGTCCTAGGAGTGATGCATGACGGTCTGTAATTATCAGTATTTTTCCCGCTACAAAGTTTTCAGAATTCATAGATATTTTTGGTATTTCATTTTCTAAACGTTTGTGTATTTCAACCTTTGAATTGTTAGATAGTAAATTGCTCCCATATTGATAGACATTTGTTGTAAGAGACACTGTGTTATTTCTTATCTTTCAACTAACGTAAGGTTTTATGAAAGGAATTTATTATCTAGCAATGTGAAACTGTGTAGCAGACTAACATTTTGAGCATGAAATGTCAAAATTGTTAATACACCTTCAGGAATGCTTGTAGCGGGGAAACTACTGTACGTTAAAGATAGCCGTGCAACATTTCCCTTAATGATTGAGGATTTATTTTTGTAAGCCCTACGCTCCTCGAGGCGGAAAGGAATGTTGTTACGTCGTTCTGTTTACTGTCACATCCGCGCCACACACTGTCCACCCCTGTGTCCGCTACTGCAACATCTTCCAGGATAAAACACTTTCAGCAAAAAAATGGTGACACGGGATGTTGTGGTAGCACTTTACGTCACGAGCGTGATGTCAGCAGAGTTGGTAGACAGGTTTTCTTAGCTCTGGGACGATTCCAGGAATATTGTGTAAGCGAATTCTGTTTATCCGTACAGTTAAGGGCGCTGCCATTTTTCACTAAAAGAAACATTTTGTAGGATGTTTTTCCTGAGAAATTATTTTGTAGTTATCACAAAATAATTTTGTAGTTATCACAAAATAATTTTGTGTGGTCACATTATTTTAGTGGTGTCAACAAAATGTTTTTATTGTGACAAAAAAAAAAAACATAAATTTGCAGTGTAAATACCCACAAAATATTTTGTAGCAACAAAAAAAAAATTATCACAAAATTTTGTTGTGGCCACATTATTTTATAGGTGTCAACTAATTGTTTTTATTGTGGCCGAAAAAATTAAATTTGCAGGGTACTTAAATACCCACAAAATATTTTGTAGCTGCCAAAAAAAAAAATTTTCCGTGTTGGAGCGAGAAAGGTAATGATATACGAGTTAAATTATGTCCGGTGTGGCTTAGTACCTTACATATATGCAGAGTCAGTGATTTTTGGTGAAAAGAATTTTGCAACAACTTGTTTCAATGCCGTACGTGCACACCTGCAACTCTGGTTCGTGTTTATTAGCAGAATATAATAGGGCAGAGGCTTGGCTCATTTGACTGCACCAACCAGAACAATGTTACCGTGATTTGCGGGTAGGACACCGAGACACCGAAAGTTAAAAACTTCCAATCACTGACCATGAAGCGGAGAAACAGATGTGCACATAAGGCATTGAAACAAATTGTTGCATAATTATTCTCACCAAAATTCACTCGCTCTACCTATATGTTTTAAAAAGTAGTAGAATCCAATTTTAGCCAACTTGTTATTTACTTTGTGTGTGTATACATATACAGTATATGTATATTGACTATATTGTATGTATGTATGTATGTGTGCTTGTAACGTGTGTATGTATGTAGCTATTATTTAAATGTTATTGTGCTGTAAAATTCTCGCTTAACCCCCTTCCATTCACTTAGATATCTGCTTCCTTGAAATATATTTGTCCTATATATGAATAAACCCTTCCCTGGGGTGCTAGTGATGTTAAGATGACACTGAATGTTAGGTCTATACTATCCCGTCCGTACTATGTATTTACCACGAATATTTTTAAAAAATATAGCCAACTCTCCATCCTTCGGAAACGTCAAGTTGTGAAGCCCTGTTGTGGTGCTGAGACAGATGATCCATATAACTGATTCGATAACGAATCTGCACCAACGGTACATCGGGAGTGGGCTTTGAACAGCGCTATCGTTACAACTGTACACGCTATAAGCCATTTACCAACTGTCGCCTTAGACCTTGGTCTCCGCTCGAGATGCTGCAGAGAAGAAGCCACTTGCTTCAAACCATGTGTAGCAGGAAATTCCATATACGCAGAGCTTGAATCATAATTTTCTTTAACAGGTAATGTGCTTTCATTATGCTCCGTGATCGTTCCGAAATTAACGAACGTTTTTCTGCGACAGATCATGATTCACAATTGACGGACTGGCTATGTTATTCACGAAATAATCATGTACGCCTATCGTAATTAATGTTGGTTGACATTAGTCATACTTACAACGAAGTTATAGCCACACAGAAGAGTTTCTCTAAGTAAAATTAAAGGTTACATTTTTTCTTATTGTTTTTGTTCTGTGGCGTGCTATGTACAGGATTGTTCCTAAACTTAGTGAAGAAATTCCACCAGGCTTTCAGCAATGGTAAATAATGCTCATTACGTAATTTCAACAACACATTTCATTACAAGAAAACACAAATTATATAGTTGTTGGGAAAAAACTGGTAGAGTTACTGCTCTGAGTTCTGAAACATTCATTATAAATAAGGAAGTACTATAGAATCCCTTCGTTCTGAAGTGTTTTGTGCGTGGCTGGGGTTTAATATTAAACATGTAATTCAAGTACTGCAGAATATTTTTTCGTTGCAGTTGAACATGAAAAGCATTTATAACCAAGCGAGATGAGGCAGCGGTAACACGTTAGACTCGCATTCAGAAGGACTCTGGTTCGATCTCCTGATTTCGAATTTCCGTGGTTTTGCTCAATCGCTTCTGGCTAATGAAGACTTTGGTAAATCCTCCTGCCAGCTCCTGTCCTTGTGAAAAATTGCGAATGGTTATCTCTAATGACTGGGCAGTTGACGAATCGTAAAGCTAAAAACAAAATTAAAATGTTCTTTTTAAGACTGTCTTTTGTCAACAATGACAGTTAAAGTATATTGTTGGTTGACTACCAAAGATGACTAAGGCAAAATGAGATGAATTAATTAAATGGCTAGGAATAAGTGTAGGTTGTACAGAACAACTGCCCGAATTTAGAGTTTACTCGTTGTTTAGTATTGTGTCACAACGGTGACATTCCACATTTATTTTGTATTCTTTACAGTTTAAGTGTATTTTTACACAAATAAAATTTATAACTTTGTCACTATTGGCAGTATACCAACAATAGATTCTATTTTTGCTTTACACGTTTGTTATTGTGTGATGTGAATTCTACACGCTGTTTATTTCTACACTTCTGTGTTGTGTTAACAAGTTGTGTAGTGATGCAACTATGCCGAAAGGATTAAAACAGCCAGGGCTTAAAAAGTTATATGTTTGCCGTGAAGTACTTGTAGGAGACTTACTCCTATAAAACAACAATATATTAGTTCTCATTTCCACTGTAAGGATAATTTTTGTGCATGAAACTGATAAAGCAATTGTTTTCAGACTCTGTCTCAACTGTTGTATTTTCTAAATTAAATTGTTAAATTTTTCGTCTGACACATGTCATACTTAAGTGATCTTATGCCATGGAAAAATGTAGTCTTCATATTGAAGAATTAGCATTCATGAGTATTACTACACGATAGGGAAACACCTTGCGCATTAAGGCAAGGTGTATAATGCCGCGGACGGGGAGGGGGAGGGGAAGAACTTACGCACTGTCAGTGAACGCGTAACATAAACGTAGGTGTGAAATATTCGTAGCCTACTTTAATACGTGCACGAAATAGTGTAAGGTTTGTAGACGTTACTGTTGCATACATTATTCTATGGGAAATATTTAGCTTGCTAATTGGCTACCGTAAACATTTTAGCTTGCTCGTAACTATCGTAAACTGGGGCACCTTTGGCTTTGAGGGTAATATTGTCCCACTCGATATTTCGGTTTTATGTAGTTTAGTACAGAAGGGCCGCGGTGGTCGAAGTGTTAGATTTCTCATCTCATACCTAGGCGATCTGGGTTCGATCCCTGCCGAGTCCGAGCCCGGATTTTTCGTATCTTGGAAACGTGGCGGATGTTGTCGGCGTGATTTCTCGGAGAACTCCCGTTTTCCCCGCCTCTCTCATTCCACTGCTGCTCCACACTCATCTCATCCTCACTTCATTCATTCCTCGGACCGTACGGGTGACAGGCATGTCTCCTTAGTCGAACAGCCGCCCCAACTTTCACCCAGGCCTTCCCTCATACACACTATGACCCTGTCCGGAGGCGGGAACTGTGGTTTTCATTTTCATGCAGTTTAGTGCAAAACCTTTTAAATTTCATTGGAATGGATTAAACTTCCGCTTCGGTTATCTACATATTCACCAAATCACCTCAGAACGAATAGAGTGGGACACGTTATCCCGAAATGTACCAAAGTCGCCGCAGTTTAATATAGGCCTAAATATTAGAGAAGAAATTTTCATATTACGAGAACCTGCGCCCAACTAAAACCGACAGTTTTAGACTTCTAAAATCCAATATTTTACACTAAAATTATATATAACTGGTTCTTTGCGTAAAAATATTTTTTACATAAAGTATTATTGAAAATAATATCAAAATTATTCAGTTTCTGCAATTTCAAAAATAAGTATAATATAATTGCAGGTTTCGTGTTCTTATGCTTTTAGCAAATAACCCACATGACACCTAGTTCCAGTAAAAGTTTTTTCATTTTAGTAATTTTGTTGATTGTTGCTGGTGTTGTGTATCATTCTATAACATCCAACTTTGACACCCCGTTAATGGAATACTCTGCATGTTATAAAAGTTACATAAGATGATACTGTGGTCTTAAGTGACGTAAACAAATTTTATAGCATTCCCTACTAATATAAAATAACGATTCCTGTACTCTCAAACCCCCTTAACTATAGATTCTGTCTTTCAAGTTCTTTAAATACGTCGCGGTGTGCTAGGAAAAAATTACATTTTTTTTGTTTACCAAACTAATCCGTATACGCAAGTTGTACCAAAGTACAATAATAAAACACTTCTTACTAGTACGTAATGTAAGTAAGTGGTGAACCAGCTTACACGTTGTAAACACGGTTTTGAATTCCTGAAACATATGCAAAAAAAAATTTTCGGACTGTCGTACTTGAAAATGTGCTAATGGGCTAACGGGATGTATGCGACGTTCAGAAATAGTCAAGCACTGAGTTTTGCTACAAACTTTGTAACAGTAGAATTATGTGATCAGTGCTCAGTGTCCAACATGATAAATAGTACTGCAGGAAGCTTGCACGATAGTTTAGTGCTTGGCGCTTAGAGGCGATTAAACAAAATGCTGAGCGAACAAAAGTCACCCTTACATCCCGCACGCTCCGCAAACCGAACGCGCTTGTTGTGGTCAGTTCACCTTTATCAATGATGAAGACCTCATCGTTAAGCGTTGACCACATATCTATCCTCCATTCCAGATGTAGGAAATCCCATATTTTGTAATGCTTAATGAATTTTTTTTTAACTATCAAAAATCTACGAGCAAGCGACATCGTTCCGATACCCGGAGAGTTGGGAAATACACATTCTCGCCAGAAGAATGGTAGGTTCTCCTGATCTAAAGTCAGAAAGAGAATCTATTTGATATCGCACGACTTTTGAAACTTTTACCGCTAAAGGTCATCAGGGACAGATAAAGATCTTGGAACTGTAGGAATGTTAGTGTTCTAATGACATTAAGCCTCTTATCTGGACGAGGCTTTGACAGCTGAACAGATATTGATATCAGTTAATTATCCTTGTTTTCTTGGACAGTTTGTGTGCCATATATAAGCAGTCTGAATGGTTTACGACCTTCTAACTATTTTCTGTGCAGATGCTTATGAGTTCTTATTTTAAAGCATACTATTGTATTTTAAATGTTATTTCCTGTAGTTTAGTGGAGAGCGTGTATTACGACTGACCGAACTTTTCCGTCCCGCAACAGTTGTCACTGACTGAATTTCCGATACAGAAATGATTTATATTTTAATTTAATGTTTGGATATGCGTAGTAAGAAATCCGTCAGCTATTGTGTCAGTGTAGGGTTGTTATTTTATTGTTTCAAAATTAATGTAACTAGTCTCACTGTCGTTGAAATATATTGGAAATAACTGTTCAACTAGTTTATTTGCCCGTAAAATTGTCGAAATCATGTTCAGTACTCTGATATTGTTTTTTGATATTAAAAAATTCGCAAACACGTGTTATTCCACTTTGCTTCTCCAATTTCCTATCCGGCAAACAATTAGATTCGAGTGCTTTAAAGTCTTTACTTCTTTTTAACAGTTTTTTTTCTTCAATATTGGCATTTCCTGATTAGGCGGTTCATCGCATTCGGGTATTCGGAAGTGTAATTATTAATTAATTTATTCTTGTTTCTCACCCGGCGCCCTCTGTGATTCTAAACCTGCCTTCGGGCGGAACACCGATAATCATCACAATTATGGTTTCAACCCCCTGAAAGGTCCTAGCAACTTTATGAAGGTTTCTTCCCCACTGTATGAATAACCAAAAGGTTGTTGCAGTGTATAGTAACAGCGACCTTGAATATGAAGGCCGCAGATTGGAGTAGGGCGAGCAAGGTAACTGACAGTTTCGACGATCGAGAATTTTCGGTAAAATAAATAAATAAATATCGAGGCCTGAGGGGTGACATGAAATGAGCAGTTACGGAACGCATGGTCGGGGGAAAGGGGCGTTCCCGAGGAGAGCCCCTCGCCAATGGCATCGTACGCCACGTTTCCCCGCCGGGGATCAAACCCGGATCGGCTTTGTGAGAGGCAAGTATTATGATTACTACCCTGACCGCGGCTAGTTCTAGCTGTGTTGGTTATTCACGACTGTGGGAAAGGAACGGAAGGTGTGATCGCGCGATGTGCGTATAAGGAGGCGTTGTATTGGTGACTCACTGGTGCGTCAGCACAAGGTCGGCCCGATGTGCGCAGTCCTGCTACAAGCTGTGTCCTGGAACTGCCCACTGGAATTTATACACGAGTGGACAAGTTCAAGCTGATGTGAAGAGATTTTGGTCAGCATTTAACATCTACTGTAGGTCATCAGCACTGGTATATGGAGCAGCGCCGGAATGAAGGGAGGGGGAAATGGGAGATCCCCGAGAAAACCCACCAACCAGCTGCATTGTCCGGCACCATTCCCACATGCGAAAATCCAGGGATCAAAAGAATCGAAATAGGATCGCCTTTGTGGGAGACGAATGGTCTGACCACTGCGTCAACAGCGGCCCCGAATTTGAAGGTGGCAATTCCCTTAAAATCTTGGATTTTGTTGCAATTATTCGTAACATATATTTTGTGTCAATAATATTAATGCAAAGAAAGTAATGTATTAGAGAATGTGTTATTAAACCTATTTGAGTGCCTAATTTGTATAGCATCATTAAAAACACCGCAGGTGTGGTGAGAGGGTGTGAACGGCCCTAAGACCGACGAGTGTGAGGTGAGGAGAATGGACAACACATCATCCATGCCCAAGCCGGAATTCGAACCCAGGACCTCTCTAACCTTAGACGGGCCCCTAAACGACTACGCTACGGAGACCAGCAAGAGGCACTGAATAATCGCGAAAATATCTAACATAGTCTCCAGTAAGCTGTATTATCTTAATCGTCACTTATGTAAACAGTTTTGTTACATATCTCGCACACACATTTTGTGTTAAGAGGTATGGAAAAGTAAGATGTCAAGCGAACGACTGGAATACACAATCGATAATATCTAGGACTCTATAGTAACCTAAGTACAAAAAATATTTGCGTTTTTGTTTTAAAATAATTTTAACACTCGTAAACCACTCGCGCAGAGGTTTTCGGAGGGTAAAAATTATTTTAAAATTAAAAGGTGAATATTTTTGAAATTCTTTTATTATAGAGTCCTGTATACTTTAGTACTAAAATTATAAAAATTACAGTTTCCCATTTTTATGGACTTAATAGTTTCAGTTTCTTATTTTTCTAAATACCGTTTTTAATTTTTTTTTTTCACTCGAAGGCAAAGCATACTACCGCCCAGTGCTACGCTAATAGAATATCTACTCGGGAAAAAAATTCCATCGAATTATGATTAGCAGTTTAGATTTTATGGACTATTGAGTATTTCAGTTGTTCGCTCGACGTCTTACCTTTCCATAAATCTGTGTAGTTCTAACCGAACCTGTTGAAGAGAGAAACAGTGTTTCAAATAAACGACAGTCAATATCGATACAAAACCTTCACGATTATATGCACACCACGTTGTAGCCTAGCAGTCAACTTTAATCGCGACTTCTCAAGTGTTTCTAATTATCATTATCTGGTAATCGGTAATGTCGTAATTAGTGATCAACTAATTATTTATTGAGTTCAGTCTTATATAACAAATTATGGACGAGAGTGAGCACACCATAACTAAAAAAAAAAAATCTGTTATGTGCTGATTCATGTCATGATTGTCTCTCAGTGTCAAATTTTAATCATAAAGTTAGTTACGAGGAAACTAGCATAAATCCAATATGTCTAAGAAACTGCCCCCTTACAACTTGGCGATACTAACTGATAACTGAAGGTAATGCTCACATTTTAACATGCCACGCTGGGCGTAATTAATGCGTAAAGCTATTCACGACCAGTTACCAGCGTGAAAATTTACCTAAAGGCGGTCGCCAGTGAAGTGTGTGTTCGTGTATGTGAGACGAAAGTCGATGAAGCCGGTCGGCACGTGTATTGGGATATCGTCTGTACGCTCAAAGCCGTAAATGCGAGCGCAGTGTTCCCGCCCATGACTTAATTACTGTGGGACTTTAAGGGTGTTTAAGTGCGATAAAGTCATAATAGACGATATTTGTGAGTGCAGTTTCCTCTTACGAAACAATTTTAGCTGGCTTAGTTTTCTCATAACGGTGCATCAAAGTCAAAATTTGCATGTTCCGCTGTCATGCAAGTAGTGAAAACCAATCATCTTACTTAAGTGAAATAATTCACAGTGAAATAACATATTATGGGCTACGTAATAAAACATTTTTAAAAAATTCCGCGAACTATTTTTGTATTTTTAAAAAAATCCTGAATTTGCAACTTTTTTATGTACTTTTGCGATATTTTTTAGTTCTAAATATTACGTTGTGGGTTTTATTCAACGTTTTATTTCATAACTCATGGGATGTAAGTTCACAGTGAATTATTTTGTTTAAGTAGACCTAAGTCAGTTGGTTTTCACTATTTGCATGGCAGCAGAACAAACAAATTTTTACTTTGACACCCCGTTATGAGAAAACAATGAGTGTTTAAATTGTTTCGTAAGACTAAAATGTACTTACAAGTATCGTATACGAAACTAACAATATTTTATAAAAATATAAAATTATGATTTTATCACACTTGGAAATCCTTAAGCGGTGACGTATTATTTTATTGGATGCGTCTCTGTAACAAAGTCCAGTGTATTGGTAGACCTCAATTTCGAACGAATCCGGTACACATATCTTCAGAAACAACCGTCTGAAAAAATCCCATTTCGATGGTCTTAAAACAATGCTTCCAATGTACGTCTTGAAAGTCATATTCACAAGTAGTCTGTAGTTCTTTGCGTAGATGGCACTAAGGACAAACGCATCTCCTAACACGCTGCACGCAGAGGTTCTTATATTATTGTTTCCATGTATTATTTGTTGCCTAGACAGAAACAATATTTTATAGTAAACTTCATTACTGTTAATGCGTACTAAACGGTGCGATGTCTAGCGGACGACTGGAATATTCAATCTGAACTACTCATCAATATTCGATGATTATTTTTTTGCCGATTAGATATTTTATCATCGGGTGTTTATTTATATAGCACTATGCGGTAGTATGCTTTACTTTCGAGTAAAAAAAATAAAAAAAAACTGTTTTCAGAAAAATAAGGGCTTGAAACCACAAAATCTACAAAAATGGAAAACACTCATTTTTATAAATTTTAATATGATAATACCCACGTCTTTATAATAACCGAATTTAAAAAATACCTGCGTTTTGATTTGAAAATAATTTTAACATCAGTGAACCTCTCGCGCAGAGATTTTCTAACAGTAAGTAGGTAGGCGGCGCCCTTAATTAAGAGATAGTGGACCGGACGAGTGAGCTGTGCTGTAGCATGGTATAGAAAGTATTCTTTCTTGTATAACTATTAAAATGTTTCCAATGTGTTTATCTACGAAAAGAAGACACTCTTCAAACTGTGTCCCAAAGATTTTAAAAATGCCGTCCTATTGTTAAAAACATGATTTCCTAGCTCCTCAAAAGTGCTAAATGGCTTTTTCACGTTGCTGTAGCTGAGAAAATATGGATCGTAACCGTAAAATTAAGACATATAAACCTGCACTGAACATTACCACAAACTTTACACAAATAAAACAACAGGGTCATCGCTTGAAGTCTCATTGAAAAATACCTTCTACGAAAACGTTGCACGCTGATTTAGTCCTCCGCGTCTAGAGGCGATGAGGTGTTTGACGGACGTGTTATGTTCCGCTTATCGCCTTCCCCGTTGCCGTGCCTTAAACGTAAAGACAGAGCTACCTTCCACTAACTCTTTAGTGCTGGCCAAAATCTCTTCTCTCATTACAAACCGCAGAAAACATCGCCCTTGCCCAACAATGTGATAAGGGCACTTGTTGGTGGGATGGACTATATGATCATGTAGTGTGGGTGGTGACGCGACGGTCCGGCGAGCTGCCGAGGTGGGACAGAATTCACCGAGCATGACGTCACCACATGCTTCAGGACAGCTGGAGGTTTTTTGGCGAGCAGCGAGGTATATAGCTACAGTGCGTGAGAGACCACGCGTGACGCATGCCGGAGACTGACCTTCGCGTTCCCGGAGACGCGATTCTCTCACGAGCTACCGCCTCAGTGTTCACTCTACTTCGATTCGTTCCTGCGTGTAGCAAATTTCGTGAAATTCGTTAAGGTGGCCGTCTGTATGAACGTACAGGATGTCCACAAATTATCACTATAATTTCAACTGTAAATTTAAAAAATAACGAAAGGTGATAGAAGCATGCAGTTTGCTGGATGTGGCTGAGCAGATCCCAAAGTTTTTATGCAAAATTAGTAGGCTTCAACATATGCAAACTTTGTTGCCCGAAGCACAGCAAACCGATACTTCTGTTCCTGCCACGTCCGCGCGAGCACGCCCTCATTGACAGTCTCAACGGCAGCAGTAATAATCTGGATTGATTCCGCCAAATTGACAACAGGAGTCTTGTACACCATGTGCTTAACATAGCCCAATAAGAAGAAGTCGAGCTGTGTTATATCCTGAGAACGAGGGAGGGCAAGGAATTAGGCCGTCTCTGCCAATTCAAACTCCAGGAAACTGCTGGTTCAGGAAGTCTCGCACAGTCAAACCCCAGTGTGAAGGGTCCCCATATTGTTGGATGATCGCATCAAAATAAAAAAATGTGAACATTAAGAAACAAAAAAATCGTATAAAACTTTGTGAGATTATCTTGTACGTGTTACAAATAGTATGTTATCACCTATCGTTATAGGTACGTCAATTTCGCAAATACATTCCAGGTCAGGTTGAACGCCAAAAATATATACTTCATAATCACGTGTGTGATTAGCTGGCGGCTGTCATGAAACGCATTTGACTACCGCAAGCCAGTAGTAAATAAGGAAATGATTCATAGAGCTATCGCTTGTAATGTTGTGAGCCAATGAATAATCAACTGTATCCAGAGCGTGTACAGGACTGAGCAATCTAAGGCTACTGCCAGATGAATCCGCGAAATTGACGTACCTCTACCCATCGTTAATTTGTTTTATTTACAGCTTGATTTGTAGTGACAATTTGTGGGACACCTATATTTTGCTTGTACAAATCCTAAAAGTACGACATAACATGGCAGCACGCCTCACCCTAGTCTTTAGGCGCACGTCACTGAACTTCTCGCCGACGACTCGCCTCTGTGAGACATTCTGTGTGACCCTATTATTTGTGACTATAGCCACGATTTTTGTGGCGAAAATATTTTTGTGCCATTTGGTTTCAATTCCTTCTGTGTACATCTGCAGCTGTGCTGCATGGTCGGTGATGGATGTGTTAACTCTCACTTGGCTGAGGTTTCTACTGGAAAATTGTAGACGTGTGGTGTGCCAGTAACTAGAGCCCACGGATTTTTGGTGAAAAGAATTCTGCAACAGTTTGTTTGAATGCCTTACGTGCACATCTGCAGGTCTGCTTCATAAATAGAGATGATGTTATATCGCGAACTATTTCTGTGCTAACATACCCTTGAAAACGTTAGTTTCATGCAACATGTATGATAGGGTGATATACGTCTGACACAATGTAGCTGTCTGCAGACAAATAGTAGTCATCACATATAACAATAGCGGGATTCTTATTGGCTTAGTCAAATAGGGCAACAGCTTCACGAACAAGCAAAAGTCAGTCATATTTTCATAAGCTGAACGTGTGTTGAAACCCAGCAAACAGCCAAGTTTTCCCGCGATAAACCATCATCCCTATTCATGGTTACTGGCAGAATGTATTATTGCACAGACGTGTCTCATTTGACTGTGCCAACAGGAACAAGGTTACTGCGACACCACACGTCTGTGATTTGCTGGTAGAACCCTGGACGCTGAGAGTTAACAGCCAATCACTGACCATGAAGCAGAGCTGCATATGTGCACAATAGGCATTGAAACAAACTTACAGAATTATTTTCGCCAAAAATTGTGGGCTCTACCGATAACCTTATTTTGATTGGTGCATTCAAATGAAACACGTAACTGAACAAAAACACGCTGCCAATAACCATGAAGCAAAGTTGCCGATGTGCGTGTAATATATCGGAACAAAATGGTACAAAATATTTTCGCGACAGACTCGTAGCAATCATCATGACACCATATTGAAGGTAAAGGTATTTTGTACACGTCTGTACATTTTTAAAATGTCTGCACCAAGACTTTCGTACTTTAAAACGAACCCCAATGACGCCCTCTTCACTTTTCTCGGCAGCTTGAAAATTAGAAATTAACACAGGACCTGAGATGGGTATACACCGTCTAACGTACTGTGAATGCTATTCCTAAGCTGACAACACTGTTTTTTTTTTTTTTCGAATAAACATTGTAACGCTTGGTACACTGCACATCGCTCTACGACCTGGACAAACGTCCAACTAGAAGAAAGGGTAGTACATAACTTAATATAGAATTGGAATCCCCACGTGTTTGGGAACTGTATAAAAAGTAATTGGTTGGTGAAGGGGGCCAGCAATATCATACGCAACATTTCCTATTTTTGGGCATTATAGTTTACCTTAAAGACGTATTTCCGTGGCACATTCATTGACGCCGAAAGTTTGTACATTATTATAATCGGTTACATCTCAAGCTATTACTCTGAACGGATGTGCCACTCAGTAAAATATTTGCCCATAAAATTGTCAAACACTGTGGTTTGTAGTCACTCATTTTTACAGCTGATGATTGTAAACCACCGTTAAATTTTAGAATGCCTTCCACGAGGCTGACTGATAGTGAGTGTTCCGTTTTGTTTCGCAGGATAGTCTGATGTTAATTTCTTTAACACGAATAAGGGGTCGCAGTGGCCGAATGGTCAGACAATTCGCCTCCCACCAAGGCGATCCGGGTTTGATTCCCGGTGGGGTCGGTCCCCGGATTTTCGCATGTGGGAATCGTGCCGGATAATGCCGCTGGTCGGCACCTCGGAGATCTCTCGTTTCCCCCTGCTCTCATTCCGGCACTGCTCTATACTCACGTCATGTCATCCCCCACCAACGCGAAAGACCGCGATGTTGAGCGCTGACCAAAATCTCTCACTCACTTTAGTACGAATACAACTATGACATGTTTAAATTCACTATGAGTGTTATGCAATAAAATATTACTACTTGGATTTTAAAGTGTCATGTGTAATTTTTTATGTGTCAAAAATTGTATGATTGTCACACATCCGAGACTTAAGAAAATACACGCCTGTTTAGTTCCTTAGAGTCGATGTCCTACATGATGTACATACCTACTTCGCCTTTAACCACTACAGTAGGCCTATCTCCGGACTTGGGACGATCGAATCATCTCAAGCCATTACGTTCGCATTGTTACACAAAATTGCACGGTGCTATGCATGAGTAGACTAAGCGCCAATTGTAAGGTAACTGTAAAACATGCTAAAACTTCTTCAGATTTGAAACAGTCTTTCAAAAATAGTTTAATCCTATAAAGGTAATATTTATAAAACAGAATTAATAACTAAACTACATTTTGGAGAACTAGTTCAAAGCTGAAGAATATTGTATGCATATGTTACAAAAGACTCGGTCTAGTAGTATATAACGCTGTCCAGATAGCAGTCGCTCATACTGATGCATGTTTTACACTGAGTTGAGTAATAGAACTATTTTGAAAACTTGTGTACTGTCCTTGTTTGATTTTGAGTACAGTCAACCGTATGTAGTTTGTACGTGGCGAAACAATCGTGTAAAAGTTGAATCAACCAAATATGTGGATGGCTATCCAGTCGATCTAACTATCCTAGTAAGAGAATTTACTCAAGCCGAACAATGTATTTTGTCAGTACAACAAAAACAAAATTTTGGCGCGTTTCATGCATTGCTTAGATAAAATAAAATTTGACCAACTGCACATTTATTTCACCATACATGTATAAACGTGCGTATGGTTGAGTACCAAATCTTTTATTATCTGTGTTTGGTATGTACTGTACATTAGATGAAATTTCTCAATGATTCATAACTTTCTGCCCTTACATATTGCGATACGTAATCGATTATATTTACTTATTTATTTATTCATCGTAAGCCGTGCCGGGGTAACATACGACACGCGGGTCACTTGAGACATTGCATAATATAATATTTTCTCACGTATGACTACTCTGATTTACTTGCAGTAAATTCTGAATTGTAATAAATGAGTGTACCCGTGGAAATACATTAATATTTTTTCACCGCTGACACTTGTAGGAAAATAAAACGTGTCCAAAGTCACTCCATATGTCCCAAGTCACCCCATATGTCCCAAGCCACCGAACATGTCCCAAGTCAGCCCATTTGTCCCAAGTCACCCCATGTGTCCCAAGACACTCAACATGACCCAAGCCACCTAACATGTCCCAAGCCACCCAACATGTCTCAATTCGCCCCATATGTCCCAAGTCACACAGCATGACCGAAGTCACCCAATGTGCCCCAAGTCAGCCCATGTGTCCCAAGTCAGCCCATGTGTCCCAAGTCAGCCCATCATGCCCCAAGCCACCCAACATGACCCAAGCCACCTAACATGTCCCAAGCCACCTAACATGTCCCAAGCCACCCAACATGTCCCAAGCCACCCAACATTTCCCAAGCCACCCAACATATCCCAAGTCACCCCACATGTCCCAAGTGCTATCCCATCTCGCCCCAGCTTACTGTGTATATATCATGTGTTTCTGTTTATTTATTTGGCGGCACCCGGTTGACGACTGTACTCAACTCGTACTTTGAGCGGCTCCACCCAGAAGCTCTGATTTATCGTGAATGATCTGTGATCCGTAAGCTGCATGTTTGTTTGGAAAAACTCTTAACGAGCAATAGTTTAGATAGCGTTTCCACCAGATAAGGAAGGCGGCTGGCTCTACAACTCATTGCGAGTTAATTAACCGTGTCTCTTCGCAAGTCGTGGTCGCCGCCGTGACGTCACACTTTGGCAAAGTTTGTTACACACCAATATTCTTCCAGAAATTTCATTTAAGGTGGCAGTTCACCAAGAATTGTAGTTTTAGTACTAGATATGGTTTGTTTTGTAGACAGTAGTGAAAATTTTTAGCTTTCATAGTTTTCCTATAAAGGCATATCAAAGTCCAAATTTGCATAAAATGGTTTCATACCAAAAAAAGTTGACTTACAGAACTGAAATAATTCACACAGAAGGACAGTGTCACGAGTTACGTCAAGATAAATGTAAAACCAACTTTTTTTGTATGGTTTTATATGCGGAAAACTGGCTTTTTTTTATTATTTTGAATTCGTTATTCTATTCAATAATAGTTTTTGTTTGAAGTAGTAATTTTTTCTGTCGAAAAGTGATAATTTTAGCAGTGATGTCCCTCCATTTGAACATTGTGGCTGCTAGCTTGGTAGGTGTAGTTGTCTCAATAAAAATAATTGTTGTTTAGTGCGTGTTCTTGAGAGAGTCTTCAGATGCGCGCTCAAAGCCTAGAAGTGCGGAAACAGTAAGGGCGACACTGTACGCGCTTCAAGTCTCCCCCTCGTCTCTAGGCGCAAGTGTCTGAACTGGCGTGCCGTCTTCTCGCCGCAACACGCGTCAGTAAGACATTCAGTTGTGACCAGTGGTGTGTGGTGAAGGTGTATGTAAGCTGAGTTTGTTCTCAACTGTACATGTTTACTTCTTCGTGTACATCTCAGCCTCTCAGACGTACTTGTGTAGCTGACGTCACACCACGTGTTTGGTGGTGCCTTGCAGCTAACTCTGAATGGCCGCATTACGTTCTGTTAAACCACGTTATACTGTTGTTAGTGGTTTCTGCTTCGTGCACCAAGATTGTACAGTACTGAGCAAACACAACTTATCTTGTAACTGCTCACCACACGTCTCTGGTTGTGACCCTATAGTTTTATGACCTAATATTAAATGACAATATATACTATACACGTGCATATCTTTTAAATTGTTCTGGACAGAATTGGCACTTGCAGGTTAAGCCTCGCGTCTTATTTTCTGGGCTGACTAACGATAAAATGTTGCCAACTACGCAGCTCGAAATCGTACAAGGAATCAGCTGCTTAATTTATTATTTAATTTTTGAAGTGTTAGCATGTAATGCCTAGAAAACACTATTTTATACTTCCTTCTGTGTATATAATTGCTTACTTCCTTTATTTTTGACTATTTCCAGAAAATTAATTTTTCAAAAGAATTTAGTTTTGTCCCTACAAATTACCGCCGTTAACAGCGCCATGTTGCTGTTTTAAAAATTGTATAATGCATGATTTGAACATTTCTTGGTACATGTTCGTGTATATAAAAGTATGTTTACGTAATTTATTTGTACGCATCAAAAGTGGCGTGAGTTTGCAAAATAATTTTGTGGGGAATTTTTGGTTAGGGTACTCACAACAAAGCACTCAACATTTTATTACACGCATTATTAGTAATATAAATTCAATACTGTACACATAAGAAGCAATAAGTAACACTCTAAATATATAAAACACTAAAACGTCGCCTTACAGTAACATGTTTTAAGGCAATTACAACATAGAAAACACAGCATTTCACACAATCACCACGTGGTAACGGACAAGTGTAATAGGATCGAAACGACCATGCTCACAAACCCCAGGAGCAAAATGTTTTATTGTATTACATGTTTTAATGGAAACTATTTGCTATCTTATAATCCTTATGATTTAGTCTTATATGTGTACAACTAACACAATCGTGCACATGACTTGTGAAACGATTGCCGATAAAATGTTTGCAATCCATTTCGTTGTATTTTTCGGGGCCGTCGTAAAGTTGGTAACAAGCAATCGTTAGTGCTCAATAAGGAGGTTGTAGGCCCTATCTAGTGTTAGACCCCTGGCTAAGACTGCCATATCTTAAAAAGGCCACAAAAACGCACAATTTTGGCAACGTGAAAAAAACACATTAAAGTGTAGCTAGGAACCTGAAATGGGTATACGCACGTGTGGAGTTTTTTAATCTATTTCCCAAGCAGACATCACTTTCGTACGTTGAGCCGTTTAATAAAAAAAATTGTATTGGCTGAAACACTGTTCTGCGGTCGATTTAGGCAGCCACCTTAAATAACATTTACTAAAGAAGATTGCAGACTTCGTGGCCATTTCAGGCTGGTTGTCTTGGCTTCTAGAATATAGTTGGAGAAGGCTCTTGCATAGCGGCCACAGGGGCATCTAGTCTATTATTGGCTAAGTTTGCCAGTGGAAGTACAGGAGGCTTCTAATTGGTTTCTTCGGCAGCCAATCACTCAAGCTCTCTCTTGATTTGCTGGCGTGATGGTCATTCATGGTCATGCTCTGGCTTTGTCAGTTGTTTTTGGTCCTATTTACTGAAAAGTGGCCCCAAGAATTTACTTAGATTGTAATCGTCATCTCTGTTGATGTTTTATAATTTCTATTACCTCTCGTAACTGGCCTCACCTTGTAGTTACTGTTGTTGACTTTTGACTGAATTATACTCGATGTTTTGTACTTGGTGAATGCTTTGTTGTTGTTTTTCTTCCTGTTATAGTGTGAATATGTTCTTTGATTCTATGGTGACTGCCCTTCTGCCAGTCTGTCCTACATACACAAAATCACATGAACACGGTAGACTGTAGACTCCTGCCAATTGTTCAAACAGAGTTTTTTCCTTTACAGTTGGTAGTATATTATTTCCTCTTTCAGTAGAGTCTTTTGTACTGTGTGGATTTAGTGTTTCCTTAGAACTTTGCTTATGCGGTTCAATACTCCTCGAACGAATTAAAAGACAGCAATGCTCTTTATTTTTTCTTCGTGGTTGGCAGTTTATTGATGATTCTCTATATATTATTTTTGTTTTATCTATTTGTTTGTATATCCGGGGTCAGGCCTACGCGTGCTAAGTGCGGGGGCTAACATCCGAGAGCCACAGCAAGTCTCGAGGTATTATTTTTAAACCGGTTTCAGTAACGAGCTGTAGTCGCAGGCAGGCCAAGTTCTCTCGGAGGTTGCGCCTAGATATACCGAATGTAGGTCTGCTCTCTCGCGGCGTCGACATGTCGGCCCACCCCCACGAACCTCAACTGCTCGGCATCCTAGTATTTCGCCGTATCGTCTTAGTAACATGCATGCCGGGAAGCTCACAGAATGTTTGAAGGGGTACATGCTGGCGTGGCGGGATTTGAGGGCCTTTCAGAAATAGAAATGTCTTGTATCCTAACATGCGGCGCACAGAGGAGTATAACGCTGTAAAACCTGGCCAAAAGTATTTCTTGGCAGTTACTATGTATATATTCAGTTATGTTAAATTTAATAGGTTATTTGCTTGTAGTTTAGTGAAAATAAAGGCGAAAAAGTTTTCTTAACATATTATTAATTAAACTTTAATGTTTATTCTGTGTTGTTTTAAATTGTATTACTAAATACTTTAAAATATATTTAGACAAACATACAAGTTATATGCCTGGCATTAATAAAACAATAGATTCTGCTCATACATAAACAATGAAAAAATGACATTGTATTTTGTCAATTGTATATGTGTTTTTTTATTTTTCCCTGAGATGAATGGAAATTAAAAT
>PNEQ01082073.1:0-14272 GCA_003012365.1 Medauroidea extradentata | reverse complement strand
TGAGGGCCTCAGTCGGGGGACAGGTAAGTGGGCGAGATCCGGGGATGGGTGGCCCTTGGCTCTCTCGCTAGCTTCTGTCTTCCTTTGGTAGGTGACATGGAGGCGCAGTTCTGCGTTCCGCGAAAGGGTTCGCGCGGTTCCAACAGACTGTTAGCTGAAGTACACTGCGTGGCAGAGCGTGATCTCTCCCCTCGCCCATAGGGGCCGGGCGCCGGGATGGCCTAGGCTAAGAGGCACCGTTAACAAAGAAAGCCACACGAAAGTGTGAGTAAACATAGTATGTATACTGATGTGTGGATTGGAGTCCAAAACGTCGTCTTCAACAGCCAGCCGGCGGCCATCGGCTGCATGCCTTGATATTATGAGTGCGCTTCCAGTCTCACACAAGCGACGGTTAACTACAATGAATGTTAGTACGTTTGGCAATCGTCTCATTTGGTAATTTTCCACATATCTCCTTCGCACAGCAGCTGCATTGCTCAATGTTTCTCCATGTGTTAAAATTATGTCACTGAGTTCCTCGTTACTTCACTCCTGCGTGGCTACTGTGTGTCACTTCCGAAGTGTGTAGGCAAGCAGAAGTTCCAGATTTATTACATGTCGGATAGTCTAATGCGGCACTATCTTGGCACTCTTCACAGCCGACTGTTCGCAACAAGAAACATTGGCTCTACCAGGCACGAGCAGAAATCACTCCTATTTACGTATCAATATTATAGTACGTAAAATACAAACTGTATGACGAGTACACTGCTTAATAATTTTATGACATGACCGAAATGTCAATAACAGTACGCGCATATTATAATTTATCCTACTTCTTATCATTGGACAGATGTAATATTTTTACAGTTTTTTAATAACTAATTTTGTCGAAGGTTTCACATGCTCGGTATTCAAACATTTTTCAAATTCGTTCTCTTGCGGTCACAAGATTGCTCTGAAAGGTGCTAATGACTCAAAACAACCAAACAAATATATTTCCTGTTTAACTCTACGTTTCATGTTATTTTTATTTATTTATTTATTTTGGTTTAATATGCCGTTATATCGTAACGTCTTTTCAAAGTACAATCTATACTATCTGAATTAATGAATCAGTAGCAAATTTATTTAAATATGTTTGACCAAGTGTTAACTATTCACAGTTTACATAACAATAAACAAAATTAGTAACTTCACTTATAACATTACTTACGCCAGTAATGGGATGTCTGATTTGTGTAGTTTCGTGTCCATAGCGATGCAGGTTCAACTGTCTGTGGGATTACCTGAAATTGGGATTTTGTAAAACATAGTGTACATTGCCGTAGATTCTTGGGTTTTATTATAATACCACAGTTTTCCTCACCACAGAAAACAGCCGCTTAAGGGCGCGGTCTACCGCAATTTTCACCCTCATTATTTTAATTTTTATTTTTACCAGATATTTTTTTCTTATTTTAGACACAAAATGTGACTAAATTTGGCTTTCATGAAATTTTTTTATCTCTCATAGTTTTCGCGTAATGACTTGTTAAAGTCATATTTTGCATGTTTCCGTTTTAACGACTACACTAAAAATCAACTGACATACCTAACTCAAAAATTCACAGTCGATAAAGACATTGCAGGCTACAATGACATGCTCATAAAATTAAAGAATAAAAATTATTTGTATTTTAAAAAATATATTGAATGTTTTAAATTTTTATTTTCAGTTTCGGCATTTTTTATTCAAATAATTTTTATTCTTTAATTTCACGAGCATGTTATTGTAGCCTGCAATGTCTTTAGCCACTGTGATTTTTTTTTAGTTTGGTATATAAGTTGGTTTTAGTGTAGTCGTTAAAACGAAAACATGCAAAATATGACTTTAACAAGCCATTACGCGAAAACTATGAGAGATAAAAAATTTCATAAAAGCCAAATTTAGTCACATTTTGTGTCTAAAATAAGAAAAAAATATCTGGTACAAATAAAAATTAAAATAATGAGGATGAAAATTGCTGTAGACCGCGCCCTTAACCGATCGATGTAACCAAATTTTACACCATCTGAGTTACAATTCTTCCATAAAAGAATCTATTGGAATCACTTCATTTCGACATACCTATTTGTTTTGTTACCCGCTTGCAAGACTGTCGCAATCCCTGCATGTGTTTCAGGCGTTACATTTTTTTTATGTGTTTCAAATGGCAAACATTTGATATGACATTCTCTCGAAAGTCGTTCACGCTAGCACTTTCCGATAAAATTACCTTTTCATTTCAGTCTCCATAAAAATTCAATAACAAAACTATGACGCCGTAAAAATGAAAAAAATTCAGTAACAAATAAATATAGCGAACGTAAACAAAACTATGGAAAAAATTTAAATAAATCCTTACCACTTTTTTCAAAAAATTTCAGGAAATATTATGAAATTTACATAAATAAATATATACATACATAAAATTTTTTCTGAAATTTTGATGTTCTTGAAATTGTTCGATAATTTTTTCAATTATTCTGAATTAAGGTTTATTTTAGTTTGACTTTTAGTGACATTCATACCAAGATAAATGTCACTTAAATATAACATAGTGGCCAGGCGTGACGTCACAACACGGTGGGCATTCACTCCCCACCCACCCTCGCCCGAATTTTCCCCTACAGAACCAACTAAAACATACTACCGTCATTAATGAGAAGAAGACTGTATTGTTTAATAATTCTTAGAACATTTATTTGTCCATGTAAAATGTACAAGTTGCGGTTAAAAGTTTATTATCTTAAAAAATAAACGCCCACTGTATTAGGGCATAGACATAATATGAACGAATGTTCATGACACACAACGTAATATTATTACTACAAAATTTTTTAGGAAAATTTACTACAAACCTATAAAATTTATCAAATTAAATATGATTTCTAAACCAAGAATTGAAGTGCTAAGTATGTATCCGAAAATCAGCACATAGAAAAATGGTTTCAAGTGTTGTAAATTAAGACGTCCAGCATTTTCGTCAGATTCGAAACTTCTTGACAAACCTCTTTCAAAATCTCTTCTGAAAATCTTATCGAACACTCCTGAATCTTTTATGTACCACACACAACGATCGGTCATAGTTAATATTGGAAAGTTTGCTCTAAAAACAGCCACTAAAAATACTGCAAATACATTTTGTCCCGCGATGTGCAGTAACGGACGATTGTCTTGAAAATTCTCTAGTTTGTTGAGTTCGAACTTAGCACCTGTTAAAATATGCGCAACGCTTACATTCTTGTGAATTCCTGCATTGTACAAGCCCTCTTCCCACGAATCAATAGATGTCAGTCGAGACATCATTAGTTCACTAATGGCATCGTCAAAATCCATATCTGACACAAAGCTAGAAAAATCCACAACAGTACCAGATCCATATTCAGAAGAAATTCCTATAGGTAATCCACTAGTCTCGATGTCAACCACTGTGTTTATATCAGTATAGTACTGAGGTACAGTGAGATAGCTAGTGAATGAGCCTGAGTACGCATTGTTTAAGACAATGTTGAACAGCATTACAGAAAATATACATAGTCTTAGCTCATTGTGAGCCATTCTACGGTGAGATATTCCAAGGAAGTATAATCTGAATATTTCCAAACCAAGAAAAGAACTATGCATGTTGTTTTTTCTGAAAAGTGAATAAATTATTCCCAAGACCACAAGCGCAAAGTAAACAGAGAAATACAAGATCCAGAGATGAAAGTTAAATGGCAGTATAGCACACATCCAACTTGGAATCTGGTCAGCCTTGGGAACAACCAAAACGATTTTTTCCATTAGATATGGGTAAGACGTCAATTTTAATATATTTGACTGCAAGAGAGCAAAGGGATACAGCACATCAACACTGTTAGTATGAGATATGTCCGGCAACACCCACTTAAACGTATCCCTAATGTAAGATCGTTCACTTACAAAGGTTACATTCAATGAGCTACCAATTATATCAAGAATTTGACCGATCATTCCACCTAACTTTTTGTCCCCATTTGACGCAGTGATTTCTGAGGCGAAAGGAGGGAAGTCAAGTAAAGTATATAAAACTGGATATCCCATGCCATCAAACTGTGATTTTACATGAACATTTTCGGTGTTTGTTACATCAAACGTTCTTCCCTCGCTCACAAACGGATCGAAACTTTTGACGATACAACTCCTATAAGAGCTGCTTCGGTTATTGTGTTTAGAAATCACTAAGGACTCTAATGTCTCGTACTTGAACCAACTGGCCTTGAGTAGCTGGAATGAAATGTCGGTGTGACCTTCAGTCAAGTCGGCATCAACGAAGATCACCTGCGACCAGCTGGTCCACGCGGGATGTGAACTGACATGTTGCAAGTGAGACATATATGTATCAACGTCACCGCTGTCAGATAGTATGATGAAGGCGGTGCTGTGTCTGGGAGAGCTGGTCTCCCAGTGAACACCCTGGTTCATGACATACACCGGCACTGACAGTGAGTGTAGCGACCTGGACAGCAGATCCTGAATGTCGCCTCTATCATAATCACAATACAGCAAGATGTTTCTCACGGAGTCTCTCACTTGACGGTTGATTATGGCAGTTGCTTCCTTGATGAACTGTAGAGCATCGTGCAGGTCAGTATTATCAAGAGTTGTCTTCGCTTGGTCCGATGTTCTCGCCACCAAGGTCAGAGCTGTGAGGAACAGAGCTCGCATTCTTTTTCGAACCTTCAACAAACAATAACACTGATAAAATGTATTTATTAGCTAAAATGACTTAAGTAGTCTGAGTGAATGACTAAGGGAACAAATTGTGGACACATGATATCAGATCAGTGCTGAAATTTCAAGAGTCCATAACTTTCACATAATCACTACATTTAGTTTCTTGCTGATAATCCATAACTATTTAGTTTAAATAAGAAACAACTATTATCAAAAGAACTTAAATTAAAGCCACCCTACAATAATAAGTCTGCAATTATATCATTTGTTTTCTAGGCCCAGTTTTTTTCCTATTTGCAATGGTATTGCAGCTTATAAATTATAGTAAGAGACTCTATGAAGTGTTGGTTTTGTTACATTTGAAGGGGCGGATCTATCAGATAGTAAATTCAGGTTTTAAGGCCATGCTCTTTCATTTATTTCAAACAATCAAACAATTGCAAATAACTAAAACAATTTTTTAACAAAATGCTTTCAAAATATTTGAGATTGTGTACAGTCATATGATTACCATTTTGCTACAGCGTTTTTTTAAATAATGCACCATTTGCTAGCAAAACATTATTTTGCTTCATTTTGGCTTATTTTGACAAAAAATACGTGATATTTCAGGGGCAAAAATCTAAAAATCCGTACGGTTTATCGCAACAGAAAAATTCATGTACAAACGATGACACATAAGTGTAAAATCTGCAAGAATGAATATTTTATTAATGTATTCATTTGCGTTAAAGGAATTTTTTTTGAAACCACTGCAAAACTAAAGAACGAGGCCTTAACGTGTAATATATGCGTGCACAGCGAAGTTGTTGAACATTTCTAACGTTACTCATTTAATGTTTAACAATGATCATATAAATAATAAGTCTTAAAAATTTATGTAAAGTGTAATTCTTTAAACTAAACGATATTGTCAGCAAACGAGTTGTTTCTTAATATAATTTATTTTGTTTTAACTGTCGTGATGAACCATACCAGGGCCTGCGCTGAAGTTGTCAACACGTGCCGATTCAAGACGCATGCAGAGACAATAGAAACCAGGATTTTGTTGGGAGATGCGCCGAACAGAGGGACAAACCCTTGTTTGGAATGCTGTATGCTTGAAGCCTGATTTTGGACTCTTAACAAATTCATGGTGAGCAGAGTTTTTAGGCTTACTGAAGTCACTTTCATCTAAAGAGATGTAAACACTTGGGATTAATGCAGTTATCTTTCCATCGTCACAGCATTACAAATAGACTGCTTAAGAAGAAAATCGGATGTACGATGAACTACCGGCAGTATGTTTGGTATTTGCAGTGAAGTCCTGTAAGTTGTAAGCTAACACTTAAATGGTTAATTTATGAATCTGGAATGTCTGACTTACTCTTTCTCATTTGATTAGTTAATTTTCTCTGCCACCAGATGTACAGATATATGCAATAATGATTTGTTGGACATCTCGTTATTCAAAATCCATTGCTGTGAAATTTACTATCTGTGTAATTCTTCCACTTACGGACACAACTGATACCTCAGAAGCCTACAAATTGTAATTTGGTAATCATTCAGTAACAAATTATTAGGATTAACTTATTTTGTTTGAGGATTTTCAGCTTCATTTAACATCAGATCTGCGTAACTGCGAAAGCAGTGATGTTACGTTTCCTTTGGTGCAAACATATTGTGTTATTTTTAACGTATATTTTTATTGTTTTGTATTTGCTAGTTTTGTGTTGGAAACAATATGAAAGATTACTAAAATCAAAAAAGTAATAATAATACCAACTATATTACAATTCTTAAAAAAATTCAATGCGCTTTTCTAGGAACTGCAAACTTGTCAGACAAGACCCAAGCCACAACTAAAATATTACACATTATTAGTAAACTAACTTGTTAGATAACGCATGACTGCCAGATCGTAAATATTTTTATACTAAAATTTCGCTATGTTGTCCGGTTTTTAAGAAAATGGATACCTTGACGCCAGCCATCAGTAACGAAAAAATTGGCATAATAGTATACCAAGACGTAATAAAATGTGTAATAGGAACTTTGGGTAGAGGCATTTAAACAGGTGGCCAACATGTGGAGGAAATAAAGTTAAAAAAAAAAAAAAACACTTGAAAGTGTACGTTCGAACAACGTAAATGATCTGCTATGCACGTTAAATGTTTGAAATTGATTCTCTAATACGTGCGAGGTATTTATGTCGTATCTGTACCTGTATGTAAAGAATTTCACCGGTCTTTATTAGCTTGCATATATTTTGATGATTTAGTTCCAGTCATTGATGTGTTAACGTACGACTTTCCTTATCTGCTTGTTCCATGTCTTCTCGTCCCATTATTTTCTGCATGCTATGCTTCCAACAACACATTGTCTGAGAGGGCGTTCACGTTGCAAACATTTTATATTTCTACGGCGTTTATTTGTGACTACATGTTTGACTTGTAAAATTTTTTTAGCTCTCATTGTCTTCCTATAGCGACATAACATTGCAAAAATTTGAAAGTTACGGGAACATAGGGATAATAAATATCAAGTGACTTACTCAAATGAAAAATATACACTGAATTTATGCAATATGGGTAATATGCTAAAAAATAAATAAAATAATGTGATTCCTTTGCACATTTTAGGGAAAAAAAACATTTAAAATGATGACAATTTACTTCATTTCCGACAGATTTGAAAAAGACAAAATTTCTTTGTTGAGTGTTTGAAGTATTTCAGCATATGGCCCAAAATATAATTTCAGTGTAAATTATTTCATCCGAGTATGTCATACGGTTTTATTGTTCCAATGTTCGCGTAACTTACAAATTACGACTTTGGCATGCCGCTGTGGGAAAACTATGAGAGCTAATGAAAAATTACGAACATAAAATGTAATCTCAAGTAATGTGTATGAACTGAGCACTATGTTGTACAGTTATAAAAATACGAATTTTTACCACGGTATTACGCTTAATATGACAGACTCGCATCTGAGTTGGTTGAATAACTGCCTATTCAACGATGAAAGTATTACTGCGGTTGAGAAGGGTTGTGCTTATTAAAAATTTTTTAAGACACACGGTGCAAAACCAGGAATTTTAAAATTCAAACAATAGGACGGTAGGAGTACAGTGGTCACCAGCCTCCCACCAGAACCACTTGATGAAGGCTTGTTACTAATTACTGTTGTAGGAAACATTGCGGACGTTGCCTTAGCTGGAGTCTTTCCTCGATGACTTACTGTTTTCTACGACCTTTACATCCGTCATTTACAGTACTCGACTCACGTCGAACCTCACACCTCAAGTTCTCCATGTGTTGAGCTAACCGTACTCACTCCATAAATGAATCTGTATAATGTACCTCGTTCAGGTGGTTTGAAAATTTAACCGAATGATATATTTATTACGAGCGCTCGGCATGCATTGCAGTGCTTCTCAAAGTAAGAGTGTGTTTGTGTTTTAAATCGGTTTACTGAACTGACTTTTCATACAATTTTTTTTTCTGTTTTGTTTACAAACGCATTTATCAGGTTTTCCGACGTGTGAGCAAGCCACTACAACTGTCCATGTGAGAAGCATGTGTTTCCCAAATCTAGTCAACACCCGAACTCAACAAAATTTCATCAAGATTGGTTGAATAGTATAGGAACGCATGCGTTATAAACAGCCAGACATGCATATATATATATATATATATATATATATATATATATATATATATATACTCAAAATACATTAATTTTAATATTAAAGTAGATGAAAAATCACGGTCCTGGGACAACAGTGGGCAGTGATGGCGACAATTGCATTCAGTATGCATACAGCCGTTATAAGTCTATTTTAAAAACATAGTTAATTTACTTAAAATATTTTTTATATTATTTCAAGTCAAAGTGCAGTTTCTAATATAGAGGAGTTGGATTGCACTTTTATTTGAATAAATTGATATGTTGTTTTAAAATTTTTTTAAAGGTGGATTTGATAGTAATTTTTAAAATATTTATTAATTGATTATAGATCTAAAATAAGCACATATCACCCGTCACTCTCAATTTAATTGAGATAAGTCGTAACAAAGTAGTGCACTAGAAAGTGTACCTATAATGGCAGGATTTAGTTTAAAGAAAACATATTATTTATATTTAGAAGATTCTAACGCATAATATGTGTATTGATTATTATTTATTTACTTTTATGTACTTTTTACTTATTTTGAATTTCAATTTAATTTTTATTTATTTTTTAGTAGTTATTTGAATACATTTTTCGTTATAGTTTATTTGTACTCTTAAGTGTTATAACATATTATTTTTAAAGTAAAATATTTTTGTACTTTTGTATCAGAGAAAACATAAATAATTTTATTTATTTATCTCGAATTAATTAGATCTAATTGGTTGTACCCTTTTATTGCAGTCTGTATATAATATTTTTAATTTGGTATGAAATATTATTCGGCAATTAATATACCTAGACTTCTTATAATTAAATTAAATTTAGCTTTAACAAAAATTGATACATGTTTAATTTTTTTTTACAAAGATGGCGCTCTGCGGCCAAACTTTATGTAATACACGTTTTTACTAAATTTTTTCAACATATATATATATATATATACATAGGTTATTCTGTAATAATAAGACTAAATGGTGCTGTAAAATAAAAACAACAGTGGACAATTTTATTACATTTATTCAGTTCTTATGTCACAAACTCTAAATAGATACAAGTTTTCTGCGGTGATCTTCACGTAAGCTATACATCCACACATCCTGGATATGCGGTTACGTCAGTCCTGAAAGCGGATTTCCACCCTACCCCTCACCATCCGACCGAATGGAAGTTAAAACATAACCATGCGCGTAATTATTTTAATGTCAATAAAGTATTTATGTTTAGATAGGTTACAAGGATGGAACAGGAAAAGCAGCCTTATACAATGTATTTGTATCCTAACAACAAAGTGGATACAGGAAATCACAGAAAGATGACAGCAACAGAAAAAGAATTCAGATTGGTAGATACAGAAAAAGAAAACGTGTAAAGCGCAAAATATGCTTGAATAGTAAGTACGTTACAGCCTCCAATTTTTTGCAGTATGCACAGGTTAAACTACCATTTCTAATTTACAACTCATGGTAGGACTAGCGTTTGTTCTCCCCAGGAAATAGCTTCAAGCTCCAGGTCGGAAACCCAACATAGTCGTGAATTCCTATGCACGAAATGGTAAATTGAAATAGCAGTCAATCCATTATTTAAACATTTATCAATCATCGCCGTTAGTATCGTAGAGGCACGCACTGCAGTATGGAGTCATAAAACGTTTAGCAGTTTAATAAATTATTATAGTAGATTATTTCTTTAAGGCAGAATACTTGATAGTCACAGACGCCATGGTGGTAAATATCTTGCTGACTTGACTTTATCTTGATTTAGTGTAGTAAGTTGTAACTTGCGATAGTGTTTGCATAATATTATTTTATAAACCAAATTTTAAAGTCACATAATTGTAACATATCATGTATGTCACTCAAACTTGCGTAAAAAACTGACAACATACTTCCACTGGCAAGCTGCAAAACAATTAATTCAAAATAAAATAGCAATGACTGAACACAATCCCGAAAGAATAATCAAAATGACAAGAAAATGTAATAAATACTTGCATAAGGAAAAATGACAGCACCCCTGACAAGAAAATAATTCCTCTTGCACGGCTCCAGTGTGCTGCGAAAAGTCAAACTATAAATGCTGACATACGAAAATATACACGTAATGCATTGTGCTACAAACAACGCTGAAAAGTCTGGAGGCAATACCTAAAGAAATATTTGAACGAGATAAAAAAATGAGAAAAATACTTTAAATAATAATTTACAAAACATATTCTCAGGCGAATTACAAGCCAAAATAAATCAGAGTCATGAGGAAACATCGAAAGAATATTTTAAACGAGATTAAAAAATGAGAATAATACTTCCGTAAATAATTGACAAACAATTCTCTGGCAAGTTGCAAAACAAAATAATTTTATATATTATATATGTATGTGTATATGTGTATGTATATGTATACATATATGTGTGCATGTATATATATATATATATATATATATATATATATATATATATATATATATATGTGTGTGTATGTATATGTATACATATATATGTGTGAGTATGTATATATATATGTATATATATATAGAAAGAGAGAGAGAGAGAGCACCGCTGGAAAAATCTTGAGGAAACGCCAAAATAATTATTTAAACGACAAGTTAAAAACACTTACATTAAAAAAATACGCGGATTGCAATATAGAAAAAATGTGGGGAGTAAATTATTCCTTACATTTATTTAAACAAACGAGCCTTTTCTAACCGATGATGTCGAATTCGGCCATTGGTGTAGGGTCTGAGGCAAGATCTCTGTAGAATTCTCCAATCTCGATCTGGTACACAAAGGAATCCGTGTCCATGTGGGCAAGCTATAGCTTACCGCCATACCTCAGTTTAAAGACATAATGAATTACTTCAACCACAACCCATGAGTTATTGCTTGCTTCAAACTAAAGTAGCCTACGATGTAATTTTGATTGTTCCTAGTGTTGTAATTAGCTTCTTCTGTTTGGACCCAGGGGGTAAATCATTCACAGGAAGGAATTGTAGGTCCTTGTGATCCTTGTGGGCTTCTTCTGGGTACTCTACATCCACCTCCAATATGTAACCAAAGTCGCCATCATCAAGCACCGTCATCACATCCAAATCAACGCTTGACCATCTGAATCTGGAGTATGGCAAGCGCAGACACATTGTCCAACCACATAAATTGTTGGCGTCTGCATGTTGGAGGTAGGCCGGTGACTTGCTGACATTGTACGTGTCAGGCACATTTTTGTTGTTGGAAACACAGTGCATTTTGACACACTAAGCTATACCACCCCGGATACTAGTCTCGATAAATAAATAAATATCATAGTCGCATAGCAGTTCCAGTTCAATTTTTGTCTTTTTGAGCATAGCATTGAAAGAGAATCCGAGGGCACTCACGTGTCACAAGCAATCTAGGCCATACATTTTCAAGCACAGCCCCCAGTAATTCTCGAAGACGTCATACAGAAGCAGTACATCAGTCTTTAAATATACATAGCTGTATTATCCAAGAGTAGAGCAATTAAATTTCTCCCAGACCTTCTGTGTGTGCAGCAATAAGGCGAGCTGGAAGTAATATTGTAGGTAGAGCAGCAACATGCTTTCTCTTTGCTGGGGACCGGGTGCAGCTAGAGCATTTCTTTGCAAGTTTCTTCAGTGATTCTACTCATGAATATTGTCCATCACACTTGCTACGTTCCAAAGTCTCGTGACGCTTCGTGGTATTTGTACACGTAAAGACGGCGTTGCAGAATTTACAAATGGTTGTCGTCTTCCGCTGCACAATGCCCTTCCAGCTGCGCAGTTGCCTGCATAATATTGTTGCTCCACATTTATCGCAAACTTGCGATAGTTAAATGGGTTAAGGTGGCAGTTTGTCTAGTGACGTAATCTATCTTTACGAAACGCAAACAGCTTGCCAAAAAAACCGCACTGCAGTACTGTGGGATGTACCGCACTTACCCCAGATGTAGAGGTGGAAGAAAGGAAAACCACGAAACTAGCATCGCTGCTGTTATTGGTCATGGTGAAGAAGGAGAATACAACGAACCTGTAACACACAGGCACAGTATACATGCATATATATGTGACATTTTTGGTTAGGTACTCGGTCACTGCTAGCATGAAAAATTACCGTTACTCTCACCCTAACCTATCAACTACAACATAAATATACTTGAAAATGTTACTATCATTTAATAGATTAATAACAAAATATATTCTGTATGAAAAAAAAAATGTTATACGTTGCTGTGCCCACTCTAACCTAAATTTTGCCTACCATGACTGAAATACGACGGTCGAGGTCATTACGAGTATTTGGAATACCCAGACTCCATAGCTAAAAAAAAAAAAAAAAAAAAATATATATATATATATATATATATTACGTCAACAGTTCTAACCCAAGCTGATTAGAAACTAGCGATACTCACCAAAAACAACAATAGAAGGATGTGACTGGCGCTTATTCAAGCCAGGCGTAGGACGTATAAATGTGATGCTACAATAGAATGCGCGATGACAGCTCTACATTGGAATCGAGGAGGTAATCTGTCGACCATAAAATAAAATTGCACCGTGTGTAACAGTTTTGCATGTTTATAAAATATAAGTTCCCGGTAGACTGCTATAAACATTCTATACAGAATTTTATGAAAAGGTATGATTGGAAAAATACCAGTGTTGCAATGCTTTTAAAAAGTTATTAAATTTTAAAAAATTTTATTCAACATTTTTTAATTTAAATAGTATTTATTCTTTAATTTTTATGAGCATGGCATTGTAGCCTGCAATGTCTTTATCCACTGTGATTTTTTTGTTTGTTATATCAGTTGGTTTTAGTGTGGTCGTTAAAACGGAAACATGCAAAATATGATTATAACATGCCATTACGCGAAAACTATAAGAGGTAAAAAATTTTCATTAGAGCCAAATTTAGTTATATTTTGTATGTAAAATAAGAAAAAAAAAATATTTGGTACAAATATAAAATAAAAAAAATTGTGATAAAAATTGTGGTAGACCGCGCCCAAAGAGAGAGATAAACAAACGCTGAAAAACATTAATTGATTTCTATGCATTTTTCGAAGCCAATATGGATAAAGTACTCAGTGACAATCCTAGATAATGATATTAGCCAACTTTGTGAGTAAATGTGTACCCAGAATTACTCATTCGTTACGCGTGATCTCTTGCGCCGCAGTTAAATGCACGAGGTTCCGACGTCAGAGATTGTGCCTCAGAAGTTCGTAACACTGGAAACTGTTTTGTTTAAAACATTAGCTAAAACTATTGTCTATGATTGCTATTGTTTGATTTTCTCAATCTGGCTTCAAGAAACTTACAGCTATAGATGGATGCTTTTAGTGTTGAATTATGTACCACGCCCTCTTAAGGTAGCCACATGGCTTGCCCTAGGCTGTGTGTTGAGACCAGTAAATCGTGGATACTGTTTTAGGATGAGATTACGGCTAGGGTGAATTGAGAGAGCGAGAGGGAGATTGATCCGGGGAGAGGGGGGAGAGAGAGACACACCAGAATCAAAGCTGGATTGTTGTACTGACCTTGCAGGTGATATCTATCACCTGATGTAGTCTTCCTGGGGGGCCCCCTTTCTGATGTAGAGGTCTGCTGTTGAGATGAGCATCCTGCCGTCCTGTTGCTAAGCATGAGAGGCCAGGAGAGGTCCCAACCTTCCTCACAGTCCAGTGTCTCTCCAGCAACTGACTGTCTCCCTTGGTTCAGAAGGAGGGGAGGGTAGTGTGGGGGGAGGGGTCGGTGGCAGGCAAGGATGAAGCGTGCCCAAATATGTGCCAGCCTGGCTCTCTCTCCAAGATGTGACAAACAAAAACATAATAAAGGAAGCTAAACATTCTGGCCCCCCTGAACCCGTGGTTCAGAATTATTTACATATTTACAAACTTGCCTCCAAGA
>PNEQ01082072.1:0-60229 GCA_003012365.1 Medauroidea extradentata | reverse complement strand
AACGTGTATGAGTAAAATGTGTTCGTTTCTTAAAATAGTGTAAGATGAGCTCGTCAAAATCGGACATTTGGGTACGGAAATATTACGAAAACCATAATAAAGCAATGCAGTTGCCGTTCTCTAATATGGTGGTCAAGCAATTCTGGATTGGTCGATGTGATACTTTTATTTTAACATTTATATATGTGTGTAAACCTCTGCTCACTATTAACACGCAAGGTGGGAGCCACGCCCACCAACGGAGATTCGAAAGGGCGTATCCCTGTCTATCACTCACGCTGACTGGCGCTTCGGCAAACAGTTCTCGTAGCCTGTATTTCAAATAATTGAGCTGCATGTTGGGTACACACTGAGATGTTAGAATGAACGGATATATGAAACAAGATGTGTTGATATACATTTCGTACGTTCCAATGTAATGCCGGACTCTTCTCTCGTTGTAGGCATGTTCTTGTTTGACTGAGTCAATGAAAACATAGTATTCCAATGCTGGACGTTTGTGATTCATATGTTAACATCTTACGTAGTATGAATTTCGTGGATTCTAGAATTTTCAGCCCTACGCACATACGCCCCACAAATGTAAATTATCCGTTAACTTATGACCATACATATCAATCAATGTAAAAAAATGGCTCATATTCAGCAGTATATCAAACTAAATCAAGGTACTGATTGTTAACTTTTAAATATAAAATTTTGTACAAGAGTAGTAGTATTTCTCATATTCTGACCTAACACGTTTGTGATTTCATGTCGTACTTGCTTTCAAAATTGCTCACTAAGATAACTAACACAAATTCATTAAACATTTCTCGATAAAATGCCTAATTATGAAGATTTGGGAAAAATCGGTTCAGTAGTTCTCGAAATAATACACGTATTATCTATTTATGTCAGTCTATCGTCTGCATTGGCGGGCCTAAGCCAATATACTAATATTGTACATCCATTTATAAGATTAGCTGTTATCCAAATATAAAGTATGGTTTCAACAGGTCAAATGATTCACGATAAATCACATGGCAATTAAGTCAGGTGACCTTACTAGGTAGTATACGGGAGACTCATGAAATCCGGTTTACAGATAATATGCCCGCCTTATCACCACTACACTCAGGGCCGGTTTCACAATGCCTGATTTTGTTCCGATTATCTTCTGAACTATTTTTAAGTAGTGGTTATCAACTTTAGTGTTTCTCAAGTCGTGATCAACTTAAAACCGTTGTGCAACTATAGAGCGTCTCACCCTTAGATAGCAGTACAGAGTTACATAGGCATTCGCTCGCTCTTTTCAACGCACGGCAACTTCCATAAGCACTGTCCTTGTTTCAGCGAGCGCTGTTGCCAAAAATACATTTTCATAGAGTAACTTTAATCTTACAATTTTCGCATATTGTACAGCATTGAAACGCGCACCGGATGATATTATTGTTTGGTAATTTGCCCCATTCTAAGGGGTTTAAAATTAAGAGAAAAAAATTTTTTTGCTCATACTATTTTCAAGCGCCATAGGACCACCGTTATACGTGATATAAGTTCATCATAAATCAAACTAATAACATTTTATATTACACCATAACTTAAGACTTAATGGTAAATTCGTACTCAAATATTTGTTGTGGGTAACTTCATATATCTGGACGCGGACGAAAAAATAAGAAGACTAATTTTTTTCTTCCGTTGATTGTATACAACTTTATTTCTAACTTTGTGTGCGTTTGATTACAGAATGAAATATTAAAATGATCGTCAGTGAGAAACATTTTTACTGTTGCTGTTGAAGTTATATGGGGGATGAAAGCGAGAAAGTTGTTCATAATGAGGTTATTTTTAAAAGCAAAACCACTATAATAGCTGCAAAAGTTATCTTATTTATAGCGTAACACGTGTTGCGTATTAGGTAGACGTACTCGCACTGCAAACCTACACGTCTGACGGGCGCTCGAAGTTACGTTATCTTTACTAACAGAGTTTTTGTCAGGATTGCATAGTATATAACATACAGTCTTCCTTTAGTAAGCATATACGTCATCCAGTGTCTTAAACTAGTCCAGGAGTGCATCCGTGCCTCGTGGCAACGTGATTTATTGTGTCCAGTGACCAATTTCAGAGAAAAAAATGTCGTTAATGTGTGTTTTTTGTTAACATTTATTTGTATGAAAGTTAAAAAGAACATAAAGAGCTTACATTAGTAGGCTATGAGGGAGGGAACGATATATTGTGATGAACATATTCCAGTTTTTTTTCCGCATAATTACTATTACTGAAATTAAGAACGCTATCAAATAATCAGCTGTTCCGAAATAACTATTTACGCTCTTAGGGAGAAACAACAGCAACATGGTACATTTAAGTAACCTTTAAAGTTGAAATTTCAAATGAAAGGAAAATTTAATTCCTCTAAGTAAATATATGGCAATGATCTACAGTACCTAACAAAAGTTTAGGACCACCGTTATACGTGATATAAATTCATCATAAATCAAACTAATAACATTTTATATTATGATGAGACATTTTTGTGTATACTGTAACTACATTACATAAAACTGCAAACATATTTTGTGATATATGCGAGACGGAAGGACACAGGCTTCAGATTTTCCATAAGCCATTTGCTTACAGTTGAAATTCAAAAATCACGATGTAAACAAAAGTTAAATATTATTTTGTAAACCTCTATAAATTACTTTATAAACATGTTTAGTTATCATCCAATAATCCTTACAGCCTCTTAGCGAAAGCGCGACAAAATTTTTTTTGTTCATAAATTATTTAAAAAAAAAAAATATGTTATACAGCAAAATCCTGTTTAACATTACAATTTAAGACCTTAAACTGATGCTTTTATGCACGTGACCGTTTAGTAATCAATAGGGCAATATTTGGCCTGTGGGTAGCAACACGACAACAAATTTTGTTCCAAAGATTTTATATGGTATTTATATCAGCCAGATGTGATTTCCTCTTCCTGAAACCGTCTCATCGTTGCAGCAGATGTGGGGCAAGCGTTAGCTTGCTGGTAAACAAAATACCCACCGTGAATATTCTGGGCGGATGGCAGCACGTTTTCCTGCGGTTTCAAAGTATTTTCGAGAATTCATGGTGCCGTCAACAAATCTCTATATCCTGGTACCTTCAGCCGACATGCAACCCCAGATCATTACTGACCACTTCCTCATTGAACAGCGGCACGAGATAAACTGTGCGAAATTTCCCCGTCACTATCCTCCTAACCTTCACTTTTCGTGATCTGTAGAGAAGATATCCCGATTCAGAGCTGAATAGGACCTTTCCCCGATGTTCCCTGTACCAGTATCTTTCCCCCCTTGCACCGAATTCTCCGGTTTCTCTTGTGAATATTACTCAGCGGTGGTTTCTTCAGAGGAACACAGGAATACAGTCCATTTTCCCTAAGTCGACGACAAATCGTAATTGTTGAAATTTTTACCATTGTAGAATCTTAAAATTACCTCTTTTTTTAGGTAGAGATAATTTGCGGTTGGTTTACGACACTTCAAAAATTAATCTGTCTTAGCCCACGGATGTAGCAGGCCGGCCACAAGCGCGGTTTATCCGCCACTTCACTCAGCTCTGCAAACTTTTTTTTTTGTGTTCGTTACGCAGCTATTACTAACACTAAATTTTGATGCTATTGTTCGATGAGACTAGCTACATTTCCTTATACCAACCATTTGCAATTTCAAACACTTGGAAACAGTTTTTTCCTCAATTTACGTGATTAAAAACACTCGAAATGTGATAGAAAATAATTCCGCATGTGAACAAGCTGTACATCTGGTTAATGTATGTAGTGCTATCTATCGCGCGAAGTTTAAGCTATCGACTGGCCCTCATGCGTTCTCACTGTTTTAACGGTACTTTTTTATTTCGTTTTTAAACATGTGTCAATATCTTACTATTTTCCCTTGCACTATGCAACATGAAAAAAAAAAATATTTTTTTGTTAGTACATTTTTGACGTGTTTAGTGAAAATCTTTTATTTGAAAATATCTTCAGGTTTTGGTCATTACATTTTTTTTCTTTAATCTTGCAAGAATAAATAACTTCAGGGTCGATTCTGTAATTTCGGAACAGAATAGGCTAAACTAAAGGTTAACTCAGTATTTAGAAGACATAAATTCATTGAAATTCAGTAAGACGGTTGTATGGTTAATACTTGTAATGTTTGTATTGGTAAAATTTTTATTTTGTTTAGGTAATTCAATTTTTTTCTTAAGGCAATTTATGTTAAGGTAGTTAATTTTAAGGAAAATTTTGTTCTTTGATTGATTTATTTATTTATACCAAATGTTATCACTTGATATTTTTTTTGTATTTATTTCATGTAAATTGTTTGATGCCATGTAACACGTATTTATTGCAAACTGGCCCATGACTGAACTACACGTGGGTAAATAAATGAAATTAATGAAAAAAATAAAATAAAATTTCCACTTTATCCAACACTGGAAAAATAAAAATACTAAAATTAATGTGATAGTTTACAGGCCAGAAATTTTTATTACATAAAATGTACGATTTTTAAAATACATGTCACAAATATAAATATCATAACTGAGAAACTCAATAGAATAACATAATAAACTTTGAAAAAGTGAGCGCGTAAAAGTCTACACTATTCATAAAATATTTATTAACATATTACAAACATATGTTAACAACCAGGGACCTATAAGGCCTATGTTAAAACACCTAGTGGTCCTATACTTTTGTTAGAAACTGTATAATTCCTGCTCCTTGTACGATATTTATTTTTTGTTGGTTATTGAAAATGAATAAATATTAATCTTACTTAAAACACATTTTATAAATTATTTTAAAATGTTTTAAAACTCAGTCACCCCGTTTGTTTGCAGGGCTTTTACTGCAGCTTAATTTTTTTCAAGAAAAAATATTACTTGGTTTTGGATGATAAGTTAGTGATTAAACTTCAGTTAGGTTTATAATTAGCTTCAACTTCAAGTTTTTGTCGTGAAAGGATAATATAATCATAGTTAACAAATACTGGAAGACTAATTTCTTATATATGCTCTCGTTTTGGCTTAAAACGCAAGTATCACAAAAGTAGTTGGAAGTGAGGGATCGTGAGGGGTATTGGAAAGGTATGGTGCCGAGTGAACTATTGGAATACTCAATCGTAGATAACATCTCAACTAATCATCATAATTCGATGGAATTTTTTGCCGAGTAAATATTCTATTAGCAGACGTTTATTTATATGGCACTTAGCGGTAGTATACTTCGCTTTCGAGTAAAAAAATTAAAAACGGTGTTTAGAAAAATAAGGGATAAAATTACTAAATCCATAAAAACGGAAACGGTAATATTTTTAATTTTAGTACGATGGTATCCATAACTCAATAATCAAATCAAAAAATATTCACCTTTTGATTTTAAAATCATTTTACACACCGAAAATCTTTGCGTGAGTAGTTTACGGAAGTTAAGTTATTTTAATATGAAAACCCAAATATTCTTGAATTTCGGTTGAGCCTATATAGAGTCCCAGATACCATCGTATCAAAAACTCTAAAAACTACAGTTTTAAATTTTTATGGATTTTGTGGTTTCAATCCCTTATTTTTCTAAGTACCGTTTTTTTAATATTTTTTACTCGAAAGCAAACCATACTACCGCCCGGTGCTATAAAATAAACGTCCACTAATTGAACATCTACTCGGCAAAAATCCCATTGAATTATGATGAGTAGTTTAGATGTTATCGACGATTGTGTATTCCAGTCGTTTGCTCGACATCTACCTTTCCATACCCCTTAAGTTGAAATCACGGTCTTAAGCTTAAACTCTTTTGTCATATATTTTCCTTCCAGTTTCAATGTTATATAAAAAAATTAATAAATACAAAAACTCCAAGATTTTTCCGTTTTTACTCGGCATTTGGTTTCCATAATCGATTTCATAATCATCAACATTACTTCAACCACATTCCTGTCTTCAGACAGACGGTATTCCAACGGATGAAATCTGATTAAAATGTATGTGGTTAGAATTATTTCATTATGAATTACCCATTACTACTAATCTAATGAATTCATATCAGTTGAGTAGGTGAACTGTTTCTTATTTTAAAGTAATATAAAAATGTGATTAGATACATTCTTTGAAGCGTAATCTGATATTAATTACAATATATCAATTCAAATAGGTTAAAATATAATATTCTAGTACTCAAAATAACGAGGAAGTACATCTCCCGAACTTCGTAACACGGCTGCGATCTGGCAACAGCGCACGGCATACGACCTGTACTGCAATATAAGTTTGGGACGCCCTATAAAGGTGACCAATGGTTGACTTAAACTCAGGAAGATGTATTGGTTATTGAGATAATCAGAACAAATAAATATGGCAGGGTGTGTTTTCAAGTAAATAGAAAAAAAATTGTCACCATTTATCAAAACACGAATGTGTGTTACAGAATCGGAAAAATCGATTGAATGCGAAGTTATTTTAAATAAGTTATTTCTTACATTCTTATTGCACAATAGTTTCTTTCGAAAATAACGTATCGCTGCAAATGCAGAGGTTGTTTCGTAACACAGAGTGGAGCAATATCTTTTTTACCTAAAAGTCACTGGCTCTATCTAGCAGTTGGGTAGGATACAAGCCAACTTGGTTTTGTTGAAGGCTGACTAATTATGCACGTCGGACAGCTTGTAATCGCTTATTTAGTGTGTCCGACATTGTTGCGGACCAGTGCGATGGCTGGAAGCGAAGAGGCCAAGTGGAGACTAAATGTATTACCAAGGAGTGCGCAAGCAAACAAGGGACTGTACTTTTGCGTTTTCTTATGGTTATCAATCTTCTTGCAGTCAGGGACAGAAACCGTGTAATTATGCTACTCTACCAACCATACAACGTAAAAAATGTAAAATAATTCGTCAAAATAAACATTGGCGAATAACAAAGACAAAAATGCGACACCGGTAGTACTAAATTAGTGGAAATTTATAGGAGTATCTAAGATTATATCTTCCTGGAACAAGCAACAATTATTTATTTTATTACATTCCAATTTGAAACGAAAACTTTTTTATATTTAAAAATAATGGTTATCTGTTTGCTAAGATTTGAACATTATTCATAAACATTATCATGTAGGCCTAATAAACAAGGTCACCAGTCTCTTTCTTTGTGTGTCTGCTGTCTCGGAGTTTACGAGCCATTAAAACCGTTACACAGCTGCAATCTTAACAGTCTTCATGTCTTCGAGCCGAGATAACAACACGTTTTGTATCAGAAATAAATTACAATATATAACGTATTAACTAGTATTGTCAACATTAACTAATCATTTATTCTTAGAGATGAATAACAATTTACAAAAATGTAAAATTAATGAATAATACTTTAGCGTTATTTTAATAGATGTGCGCAACAAATTGTCCTCTCTGTTAAGGGGTGAGATGAGGATTGCATGGTTAAGTATTTTATAACTGTTATCATTTTAAAAAAGTAAGAAAATAATTATTGCTGGTAAACCAGAACGTTCCATTAAATTTTGTTGGAGATTTAAAAATAAGTATAGAGAATTAAATATATTTTTTTCGCAAGTTGCGTTTAGACTCGTACGATATGCATGCATACACGAAATCCAAGACAAACTTGGCAAACGCAATTATTTACATTCTCATGACTGTACAGACGAAAGAAAACGGCGATTTCCTCTTAGGCCCATGAAAAATAATGACATAATTTCAAAGTTGTAAAACGTTTAGACGGTTTATATTAACGTATTAAACTGATTCTGCCACCAAAGTGCAAGGAAAGGACACATTATTTTTATGTGGTGCCCGACAGAGTGCGCAGTGACCTTGGGAGTGATGAGCAGCCGAATACATCATCTGACGACTATTAGTGAGACGGTGACCGAGCAGCAGAAAGAACAGTGTGTGCTGTGGTTTGCGGAGTTCAAGTCAGCAGCGAATGTGCAACGTCAGTTAGGTGATAGTATCCGTAACAACGTGTACCAGAACGAAGGCATATTTGTCGTTGGGTAAAAACTTTCCACGAAACCGTTAACGTTTGTCAAGAAAATAATCACAAGGACGGCCACGAACATCTGGTGAAACGGTCGAACGGCTTAGAATGTCTTGTGTGCGTAGCCCTGAAAAGTAAATTGCCCGCCACAGTCTTGAGCTTAGCATTCCGAATACAACCGTACAAAATGTTCTTCACAAGTGTTTGAGATAACATGCCATAAAAATTAAATAATACGTGAAATTTAACCCGAAAGTCGGCCTAACATTTCTGAATTTGCTGCCTATGCCAAACGAAATGGATGCTGAAAAAACTTTTCCAACTCCCGTGATTTACAGTGACGAGGCAACAATTCATGTTATTGGTAGTGTTAATAGTCACAACTGCAGGATTTGTATATCACAAAAACAGAACGGAATAAACTGGTACGTTCGCGACTCTCCTAAACTGAATGAGTGGTGTGGGATGATGCAGGATCGAGTTGTAGGGCCTTTCCTGTTCGTAGGAAAAAAACTGTTGCCAGTAAAATTTATCTCATTTATCTAGGCACGCCAAATTTGCATGCATTCCCTCATATTGAAAATACTGAACGACAATGTGGAGGTCACGTGATCTTCCAGCAAGACAGCGCACCGCCACATTGCAGCTTATTAGTTGTGAGCAGTACACAGTTTTCAAATGGTTGGATCCGGAGAGGTGGCAACCTAGAAGCTTCGATCTTATCTCACTAGATTTCTCTTTTTTAGGGATATGTCTAAAACATTGTACATGGTGAAAAGATTCGAGATTTGGAGCATTTGGGCTAGCGAATCGCTGCTGCCATCGAGACAATTACCGCAATGCCGAAAATATGTCGATATAAGTTGAATATCAACTGGATATTTATAGATTTACAAGTGGGGCATACGTAGAAACTATTTATGACGAATAAAACTATGATTGTGCCTGTACATTTCAGTGCAAGAACCAATATATTCCAGTCAAATAGTTTCGAAGGTATATTTTTTTACTGTACCGTTCTTTTTCGATGACCTTACATAAATAACACACACACTTACATACTCACACACATATGTATGTGTAATTTTATCTAACACAATTATACAGTTACAGACAGTTATAGGGCGGTGCGTTTATATAACGCCCTTTATGTAGACAAACTAAAAATATCTCTCGGATTGCAAATACCAATATGAAGAAACGCTAGAGACTGTGGTATTTTATGCCCTTCTTGCTTGATGCCCTGCGCTAACAAGCAGCGTATATTTAACAGGTGCAGCAGCATGGACGGTAAAGCTGTAGGGCTCGTAATTAATACTGAGGAGCTGGGGTAATGTAACGCTGGGTAAATAGACCGAGACTTGATTGGACTCTGAGATTAGCGCGAGAAGAGAGCAGTCAGGCAGCAACCGGGGCCTGCTTCCATCCTTCTTGCTCTTCGATAATTAACAAACAATTTTCTGTCTCTAGCACTTACTCCCATCCTCACACACGTTTCCTTCTCGCCGTTATCCCTTCGACAAACCAGTGTTTGCTGTGTCGTCGAAATTGCCTTTTAAGTTCTGAATTTGTTTATTTTGTCTTTATGTCCGCGGCAACTTTATTTGATTAAGTTAAAACCGTTAGAACAGCTTTAGAACAATCAAAATGTAAATTACGTAGAAGCAATATTCTTAATGGTTTTACCCGAAGCTAAGAAGACATCTTAATTCCCGTTTTCAATTACGAGGAAACGTTTTTTTTTATTTCGGTAGAATATTTATATAGTCTCTTTCTATACACAGTATCATTACAAGTGTTATAAATAAGTGATATTTTTGTACTTAACACTCACTAAGCACTTTTGTATTCGCAAAACAAGTATTAAGCCCTTGTTGGTAAGGTAATATAAATATGAATGTTTTCACGAATAGGACATTTAAGACAATCGAGAGCCACTCACGCAAGTAGCATTTTTTATTTTGGCTCTCAAACTTCAGACATTAATTTCATTACAGTAAATAAATCTGAAATTAATCCTGCTTCCCAATAGGCCTAGTTGATAAAAAATTCACAGCATATCGTTCAACAGTTTTCAAAACCGAAATTACATGTTCTACATCTTTGATTACACATACACACACTAGGTATTTACTTTGTAAGTACTTAGGCAATTTTATCTTTGACCTAGTATCTTGACTGCATCAGTTGTATATAAAATGTTTAAACTGGAAGTTTTTATTAAACATTCTGTTCCAGTAGTATTACAGTGATGTCTTAAACGGAAGTTCTTACGGGCAATCACATACTTTGAAGACGAAACATATTAATGTCGCTAAATCCAGCGAGTTTCACGAAGTATTCAATTTGAACCGTGACTGTCAGGATTATAACAGTGATACGACTTATTAGAGTTTCAGTTTGATAGAAAAAGGCGAATCTCAAATAATTATCTGAAAGTATATATTGTTATGACTTCCCAACCCGACAGCGCCTCGGTGACAGAAGAATGTGGCCAGGAGAGTTATGTAAACACATAATTGTAAACGACCGGCGGAGCAACGCAACACCGAGCTACTTGAAATGCCATTACGTGGGACTGTTCTGGCATGTGGAAATCGCAATTGAAGCAGGGAAGGCTCCGGGGGCCAATCAAAAGGCTGGAAAAAGGTGACAAGAGGTGGGGGCGCGAAGAGTGGTGGAAGACTAGTGACGAGAGGCACGGGGAGTATCTGTGGAGCGGCGACGGGACAAAGAGGTCCTGGTTCGAGACCAGCGGGGACCCATCGGCGACGTGGACTTCTACTACGACCACGGCATACTGGTGGCGTATTAGGGAAGGAGAGCTATCCTGACCATTAGCTCCTGTCTCGCCTATCTATCTATCTTTCCTTCCGATACTATTTTACACTGTATTTATATATTAGTTTTCCTAGTAGTTATTAAAGAGTGTTACCTCCTACTTGATCTATTCTCTTACCCTTACCTTCCTGTCTAATTTATATTTCCTTGGTTCTCGAGCCATAAGCGAGAGGCCATAAAATATAAATTAGAACAGTATGATATTCTGAACTGTGCACTAATATGCAAAGATTAAATTGAATACTAAACATTGTGTCTGTAAATAGTATAAGGAGTCTCATTTACCACAGCCTCAACCCCACGAAACTGATAAGGGGTTGTTACAGAGGCAACTTAAAGATATTTGCTAGAAAGTGGTGAAATAAATATTTGCTTGAGCTATCAAAACATTTTGTTACCATAATAAATCACTTAAGGCAACACAAATGACCGTACTGACCCGACAATAAATGTAGTTTATTTCCTTAAGCACTTGCTCTTAACAATAAAATATTTGGTTGATGCAAATGTGATAATTCGTTTTAATGTATGCAAGTGTAGGTACATTCTTTGCTCCAACTATACCTTGATGTTTGCACGTGCCATAGTTTGTAATCACACTTCGTGATAACGAAAAATAAATACGTAATATTTTTAATACACAGTGACGTCAATATGATGCATTTTGCGAGTCATACATTTTAATTAGGATGTGTCATTTATCAAAGTTCAATCTTGGCCGTGAATATTGGCTGGTTTCCAGTGCGAGAGGTCCCGGGCTTACTTCTTGAGCTATTAGGTATAATTTTTAATGGCTCGGCATAAAATTAATGCGCAGCCAAATTAATATTTAGTTGTTCTAATGAAATATTACATTTAGGACATATAATAAAAACAAAAAAGTTATTTTTATTTCAGAACAAAAATGTATTATTGCACTTAGGAAAAAAAAGTTATTTTGTTTCAGCAAAAAATATATTTTCCATATAAAAACAAAATTTAAATTAATTAGTTGCACCGAGAACATTTTGTTACGCTATCTAAACATTTATCTCAGTGTGACAAAGAAAATCATTAAATGAAGAAAATATCCTTGAAAGCACCCAGATGGTATTAGCCAAATCTAAGCCACTTACGTTATATAGAGGGGTAAATATGAGGTACTATTCTCGAAGCGTTATAACTTCTTCATCCCCACAACGCACACACTATGAGAACTGTTCAACATGAGCAATATCAGTGATTTCATTAGACTCACAGATTTAGTATCAAGAATTGGAAACTAACAAAGTTGTGAGGTATGAAAATTCGAAAAATTATACAACTTCATCTTGCATCACAGAATTCGGGTACATTATATTAGCATCATTGGTAAGTAAATTATTTTCAAAATTTTCGCCACTATTGATTCCGTATTTTACTGAAGTATGAAAGTTCAGTCGTTATTGCTATGTTCGTCTAAAATGGTACAGCCTGAGTCATTGAGTATCCTTAAAGGAAACTGTTGTCTGTCACAGAGACGTATTATTTTGACTATAGGGCTTATTTTTGCTTGGTTCTTGGCAGCATCCTTTCTTCGTTTTTAAACGTAAGCAGCCTAAATGTCTTGTGACAGCCTTTCCCCGAAAATTTGAATCAAAATGTTTACACAAATGCAGTAATATAATTTTTTTTGAGCTCGGAAACTGCAAGGCAGTTAATGCATCCAACCACTTCGAATGAAATTTCCGTCTAAAACAGCCACAAATTATGCTATAAATCTGTATTTGAAATCATGATACCTCGCACTTCGAAGATCATTAATTTCTTCCTCATTTTTCACCGATTTCGCAACATTTATATAAGATTTGATGGCTTTAGGTTCAGAACATGGAAAATAAACATTGCTTTGGTTCCTTCCTGCGTCACATCTCTCGTCTGTGCATTGTGTCAATGTCGTCGATGATGGAGAAACCCATGCTATGTTGGTAATTGACTCAGAACTAGAGACAGAGGCATTCTTATGCATGGTTTCATACATAAATTAAGTAAAGTTTTTCTGCCTTCTCTTTGTTATTAAACATTCAACAACCAAATGCGAAACACATATTAGATATGACTGCGAACAGAGTTTTTTGTCTAAACTGTACACATATTTTTCATAAGTTCAGTAAGAATAATATTTTAAACAGTGGACAAATATAACCTGCGTTGCTATCTTGTACGCTATAAGATGCAAACTTACGCGTGGTCTTTAAATAATATTTTTTAAATTAAATTTTTTATAATTCTGTGTAAAAACGCGTGTACTGTAGATAATAACATATGAATGAATAAAACGACTGATATTTTACAATAGGGTGTTTAAAGGTGTGTAATTTCATACAGAGAAGAAGGTTTGGATCAGTCAACTGTATATATGTTTGTATATGGCCAAACAAGTGTGTAACGGTTGAACCAACCAAATAGTTGGTTGCCTGGCAGGTATAGTTGTCCCAAAAGGATGGTTTAGTCCAGTTAAATATACATTTTGTTATGACAACAAAGCCAATACTTGACGCGTTTCATATGTTGTTCAGCCAGGAAAACCTTTGTTGAATCAAATACATACTTGTTTGGTCATATACAAACATATGTACGGTTGAATCAACCAAACGTTTTTCTCTGTGCGGAAGAGTGCCTGCAGCATATTCAACCTCACCTCCTGTATACGACATTGCAGTACACGGACATGTTTCGTTACTGAATTAATTAATTTCGTTTTTTTTTTCACAGTACTTTTGAGTACCATTTTTTATTCATCTGTGTCTATGTCGGAATAAACTTTGAAGTTTCAGTTGAGGTAGCAATTTCTTCCATCTCTACAAATCTTAGAACATTTTTAGTATCAGAACAAGAATTTAATACAGTACATAAAATTTATTAGATATTTCTGCTTAAGGAATGATGTGCGTGTATATATATATATATATATATATATATATATATATATATATATATATATATATATATATATATATATATATATATATACACACACACACACAAAATAGTAAACAAATATTGCATAGTAACACCTCAGTCACTCAGGTTTTGGTGTATAAAAATATCACAGTGTACTATATGTTTGTTAGTCAGGTAGCTCTGACATAAAAACTCGCGTCACTAATCTAGAAGAATTTTTGTTAATTTCTTCCTACATTTCACTACGCACATTGTACACGAAATATTGAAGTGAAATTATGAAATAAATAAATAATTTAGATTTTGGGGGATTAACGCTCTCTCACATGTTAAAGAAGACTTTATAACGTCTAGTACCAAAGTCTAATAATATGCACCGTATCGTGAAATAAAATGTTTCTGTTGTGGTACATTTTCAATAATACGTCACTTCCTTTATTAATAAAACGAAAATGAAAAATTTCAACAAAAGAGGTGACACAGGCTCTTAAAGTCTCTTAGAAACTGAAGTTATTAAGGCGGCCGCCTGGTGAATGATGTGTTTGTGTGTGTAAGACGAAAATTGATTACGTGTTGTGAGCATTTCCGGCTGGCACATGTATCACATGTATAGTGTTGTCACCGCTATGCCTAAAGTCGTAAATTCGGCCATAAACGATTAACTGTGGGACTTTAAGCGGTGATCGTGTAGTGTTATGGAACACATCACTGTAGCAAAAGCCAATGTAATTGTGAACCTCAATTCCGATGTATCCGGGACACACGTCTTGAGAAAAAAAAACTGTCCGTAAAGGTAGATTTAACAAAGTTTGAGGACTTTCAAATAGTGCTTCTAACGTGCATAGTTTATTAAAAGTCATATTCCCATATGCCATAGTCTGAATTGTGTTTTCTTTTCGTAGGTAAGAATTTATGACGCACGTACTACTTTTGGAGTTGAAAATTGACCCTCAAATGATTTATTGGCGCCACTGGCACTCTGGTGTTATTTTAACATTGTGTAAATGAAACTATGAGTAGCAAGCTCGTGTCAGGGCCGTTAGGAGTACTGGTAGTACGACGCATTATTACGTTGTTAAAACAATACTTCATTGCTAGTGGCACTTTCAGTCATAAAGGAGTCAACTGAATAGCATTAGTAGATAAGCTAGTGTCCAGACCCGTAATTCTAAGACTGTGCTTCTGAGCCTCTAAAGTGCATGTAAGCGACATCCTTAGACAACTTAACAGAGTACTGAAATATTCTCAGAGAAGTTTAAGTAGGCAAGTAGATATGTTGTCAATAAAGAGTGACATCTCGTTAGCAGCTAAGTATAACGAGACGAGACAAGTAGCTCACACAGATAGGATGTGGGGAAGAAAACTTCTATGGATTGTAGGAAGGGGCTATTCCAGTATTAGTCCAGGGTAGTTAGACAAAAAGTCGACCCTACCTGGACAAAATTAATAAGAAAATGAAACCTTCTGGAATGTGTTTTGCTCAGTCATATCCTGAAAATTTCCGCAATTTCAATACCGGGAAACTCCGCTATCTTGAAAGAACAGTCACCACTTTGAATATTTCGTTTTTATTTAATAACTGAGATGCTGTGCGACCTAGAAACTTGGGATTGGTGTCAAATTGTTCGTAATGTGTTTCTTTGCGATTAACAATAAAATGTAACACCTGTTTATTAAAAATACAAAAAATTATAAAATTGTTATTCATTTTTCATTTTTAATTTCAATACATATTGTTATGTATTTTTTACGCCTTAAGTATCATGTGTTTTAAGTTTTTATTAGGGAACAACTGTGTAGAGAATTAAAAACCACATCAAAATCATATATCACAACGGTAGTATTTCATTAAAATTAGCCCAAAATGGCTGCAGAAACATGATGTAAATTTCACAACGAACATCGTACTTACTGGCTGGCCACAGCGCTAGTGACCGTGAATTTATTTATTATATTTATAAATTATGTATAGCAACTTATTAATTAATCACTTAACTATTTATTTATATTATTTGTATGAAATTATTTTACCAAGACGGTGTAACACTGCTGTATCTGGATACCGGCGCAAATCACTAGCTGTTCAGCATTGTGTAATGTCATCCACTAGGCCTTGGTCGTTTATTTCACTAATTCATATTAGACTTGACATTTACCTGCATCGTTGGTTTGCGTCTAAGTTATTGCTGGATATCTTTTCGAGCCTCGGATTTTGCAGTAGTTGTAAAGAAATAAACCGGTACGAGTCTTCTGTGACTTCAAATTCCACTGCTTCTATTGACGATTCTAGCTGTGTTCAATACGTTCTATATATTTTTGATAATGCTGATTGCAATATCCATACTCTTGAAGATCAGGGAACATTTCATGCAATCGTTTGGAGGGGGAGACGTTCAGTGTGTCACTCCAACTTCATCCCTACACCCTGACCATCCAGTGCCCAAAAACCTAAGTATTTGGGCATTTTATAATATAGGAGCTTTGTCGTCAATAAAAATAACCTGGTATAAGCAGTCAGCAGAAGATGCATTCTCACGACTAATTGTGGGAGATGTTAGTACCAGTAACCTACAACTTTAACCTGAGAGTGCATGCACTACGCGTTTTCTAGAGGTACTATGGGTAACAGTTAGTATAACCGATTCAGTTACACCAAACAAGCCTGGTTGGGGTGGGTCCATGGAATTAGACCACAAATATTTACCCTTTGAAGAATCCACTTTAGTCCCATTGCCGTTCATAAATCACGATCCAACCAATATTTCGACAATTTACACTGCCCTGAATTATGTTGCCAAAGAATGTGCATGATTGTTCGTTACATTGAACCAGCCCTTATACCATTAAGCTTTTAGTATTTTAGTGGCAGCTAAATCGAATAGTGTACTATCATGTGTTGAGGTTCACCTTGTTGAGTTTCAATACATAATGTTCTTTCTTGGAGCGATTGATATGATGATGTGAGGTAGTGGCTTATAAGAACTTTGGAACACTGTATATGCCAAAAACTGTGTTGATCAAATGATGAGTGGTCGCCAGTATACCAGGACAATACGAGCTGATCTTCTGGCACAACAGGCATTAATACATCTCTTGTTTGATACATGCACTGAAAAAGAACATATTATCTACGATTTACAGGACACATTTTCCGACATTATAGAGGAATACTTACTGCAAGAAGATGTAGGCGAATGCAGAAATTTGGAAACAGCATTCATGGCACTGCAGAATAAATTTGCAGAACTTTCATCAAGACATCGAACTGCTGGGCTATGAGCGCAGTGTTATGAACTCTTGGAGATAGCATGTATGTACATTAAGGCAATCAACCAAGGTTGTAGATACCATTGAAAAAATTATCTGGAATCACTTCGGCTACCTCTGAACAGCATGTTGAACTTAAAGAGTCACGTAAGAGTAGGGATGTTGCTGATGCTTTTAAAATGTTCCAGTGGTTGCAACTACACTATCTTTCCCAGAGAGAAACAGTTTTACCAGTAGCCGTAAATAACGGCATTACTACTAACTCGTCTGATAACTGTGACTCTGCCAAATAAGTTGGTATGGGTGGAGTGAAAGCGACGGTAGGGAACCAGTTCTGTGAGGTTCAGTTTTAAAGGAAGGATGTTGTTGTGACACTTGCAAAAGCACAAAAGAGAATTCGCATAAGAGAATATTGCATTGAGGTTAGCTCAACTCAACTATTTCATCGCATTCTTTGTGTAGTACGATCTGACGAAGAGTTAGTATCAAATTTTCACTATCAGCTCTCAGCTTGGCCACCAGCTCTCTTTGAACGTTATATAATGAGAAAAGGATATGAAAAGGCAGTATTGATTCCTGTGTTAGAAAGCAACAAACTATTTACCAAATTATGCTCTTGATGTTGCCTACACTATTGATGGGGAACATTTGTTGCATAGGTCTGCCTGGCAATGCCACGAAAGCTACCATGAAAACGTTACCAAACATGTGTCAGATGTGACAACGCATTGTTGTTTTACTGATGTGAGAGTACCCTTTGATTGCTATGACGAACAATCAACCAAAAATTATGAGTGTATGCGTCGTGGGTACTCTTCGGAAAGAGCCGTAGATGAGAACACGCATGCAGCCTCGCAGCAAGATATTTTTCTCTGGAATTCCAAAAACAAAGTTAGGCTCATAGCAGTACTAAATAAAGACTTGGAGGCTTCGGTAGTACAAGTTGTACAAGCTGAAGCTGATGCAGACATGCTAATTGTTTTTACGGCAATATCAAAATCACAAATTGACAAAACTTCATCTATGACAGGCGAAGATATAGATTTACTTGTCCTGGTTGCTCATACTGATAGAAACACATACATGCTAGTACCAAGCAAAGGCAAAAGAGCTCAAAAAGTTTAAGCAGCAAATCACAACAAGAAACCGTGGGCTCCATGAATAATCATTTGATCTTTATACATGCAATGACTGGATGTGACAGCGCCTCAGCTTTATATGGCAAAAGGATAGTAAAGCCATCCGAAAAGCTTAAGAGAGGAATGGTAGTTTGCAAGGGCATACAGGTTTATTTAACAACGGCCCTGCGACGTTTGAAGATATTGCCAAGGCTGGGAAAGTATTTCTGTGTGCTGTGTGGAGAGAAACCTACTGATAACTTAAATCAGTTGTGGTATCAGCTTTATTTTAAGACCATTGGAAAACAACGTACCAAAAGCAATATTAATCTTGGAACATAGCCGCCAACTTCAGATGCAAGGCAACACCCGATGCGTGTTTTCTTACAAGTACAGGACTGAATAAATGTGAAGTTGGATCCAACAAAGTGGGGATGGAAGACTACAAACCAGGGGCGTAATTTGGGGCTACAAGGGGGGGGGGCAAATGCCCCCCCCCCTGGATTTAGAATTTTATGTGTATAAATATATTTTTTGTATTTTTAAATGTAAATAATGCTAATTTAAGGACATAAAACTGAAGTTGTATTATTATAGTATCTAATTTATACATGCTTAATTAATAAAACAGATGCAACAAGGTCACTGTCGCCAGAAAACCAAATCTTGCCCCCCCCCCCTAGAAAAACCTGAAATGACGCCGCTGCTACAAACTGAGAGTACTCTCCGATTACATCACTTCGTGAACCGGCACCACAACATCTTCTGCAGCAGGCTAGAACCAATATAAGAAGATGGCGATAATGTTGCACACGGAGAACATGACAAACTTTGAAACGCCATTGGAGACAAGTAATGCATTTGTAAGTAATATTTATATTTTTTCACATATCATGATGTAGTTTTTAAGTCGGAAATATGTAGATTTTCGCAGCCGTTACCAAAATGAAATTGTGCATTTAGTTTTACAGCTTACAAAAAATATTTTCCACTCTACATGCACCGTGGTATGTTTTAATCTTAATTATAATTTCATATTTTTAACAGTTTTTTTATCTTATTTAAGACATAAATGGTGATTAAATCTTCCTCTTAGGAAAATTTTGTATGTCTCATAGTTTTGCGTAATCAGTCGTAAACGTCAAAATTTGGACTTTACGGTTTTAAGTACGTCACTAAAACCAACTGACATTGCAAACTGAAAAAATTCACACTATATAACAATGTTGTAGGCTATGATTTGACACATATAAAGCAAAACAAATAAATTTTTTGTATTTCTAAAAAAATTTTCATATTTTTAAATTTCATTTCAAAATTAAACATTTTTTTAATAAATACAAACAAATTTTATGTTTTGATTTTATATATATATGTCAAATCATTGCCTACAACATTGTTATACACTGTGAATTTTGTCGATTTGGTATGTCAGCTGGTTTTAGTGGCGTACTTAAAACCGTAACGTGCAAATTTTGACGTTTACGACTCTTTACGCAAAAACTATGAGAGATACAACAATTTCCTAAGAGGAAAGAAAAATTATCTGGTACAAATATACAAATAAATAAGGACGTTAAATACTGAGGTTAACCGCACCCTAGCCGTTAGAACATGTATCTGTGTACGTAGTTTCTGGATAAATTACATGCTCATTTCAAGTACATATTACATTCCTATACATGATTGTGGTGTATTTTTTAATTCTCTACAACTATCACTTAGGGCATAAATTTGAAAAGAATCATAATAAAGGCGTAAAAAATATAAAATATATAAATGTGATTAAAAACGGAAGTTTTATAATAAGTTTTTTATATATATTTTTCCAATTTTTGCATCAAACGTGTTAGAGTTTACATATACATATATATAGACACACACACACAATCAGACAGAGTGATATAATACGAACAATTTGACACCAGCCCCAAGTTTCTAGAACACGTAGTTCTCAAGTTATTAAAAAAAGAGAGAAATATTTGACATGGCTACTGTTTCTTCAAGATGGGGGATTTTCCCGGCTTCGGGAAACTTTAGGAATTTTCAGGATTTCATCATGAGACTGTGGAGAACACATTCCAGAAGGTTTCTTTTTGTTATTAATTGTGCTCGGATCAAAGTATAAATTACCTGTACTATAATTGCACGTGTGATCACGGTAAAGCAAGACAAACATAAGTTTTGTCGAATGGAGTCCTGCGAGTTACAGGTGCATAATCGCTCGATGTATCGCAACACAAGAATAAGTCTATCGCAACTTAAAAATAACACGTTTTATGAACGTTAGCTTTTATATTATTTGTATACGCGAGCACACAATTAAAAGCATTTATTGTCTCTAATGTTTTTGTCAATGCTGTGAATTATTATATTACCTCAAAATTTGAATAAATTTTCCATAAAAAGGTTTTCAGTATCGATATTAAAGTACTGGTGATTCGATATAATGAAGGTGTCAAGTTTCTTGTACCTTTCACGCCAACCTCTAAGTTTACGAAAATCTGTAAACCGTATCGTAAGGTGGTTGCTGAAATCTGCAACCTGCCCCTACCTGAAGAGATCCAATAATATCGAAACATGAGTACGTCATTCTTTATTCGATATATTCGAAGAACTGGATAAAAATGCGTTACGGCTTGGTAATCGTTTACAGCCGTCCTCACCTATGTGCGAGCTGTTTGCATAGAGCTCGCAGCCATGCGAATATGGTTGAAACGACAGAAACCGCATGACCACACGCAATCTTGCAAAGGAAAGTGGGCCACAATATAATGCGCTATGGACTGCGTATAAGCGAAGCATTGTGAGCGAAGCGGACGAAGGGAAACTTCTATCGTGGCATCTCTTTGGGTCGATTGGTTCACCTGTTCGCGTTCGCCGATATGAAACATCGGTAAATACGAGTAATGGACCTCAAAAATCCGTTTTGTAGATTTTAGAGTACTCCTCTTTCAAGTGATGCAACCAGAAATATCTGAGCACACTGTACTATGACAATGAAGTGCTTTAAAATTAATACTGATAAGAACCAATCATAGGTAGGGAACTAACTTCCAAACTCCAGTCACAATTTCTTTGGGCCAATTTGGACACAAAATCACAACATATTCATAAATATCCGGAGAAGTGATGTGTATTACTCTTAACTGTTGTAATACTTGTGCCTAACAGAGCTTGAATATTAAGTGGGCCTAGATTACTTAAAAACAAGTTTGCTTAGAATTTAGTGTACGCTATAGTAGATGTTGACTTCGAATGCAACGTATCCTACAAATGAAGTGCTGCTTGCGTTGAATCATGGCTGTCTTTAGTAGAAGGCCGGAGTCTTAAACGTGGCAACGCTGCATCGGAGGCCTACTGCCGGTCGTTCATTGATAGCCCTAGTCTGTGTAGACGTGTACACGCCACGAAAGCTGCATCTAGACTAGTTACAGAGACATAGGACAGTCAAGAATTGATGGACAGCAGGCCCTCAATGCAGTGTTGCCACATCCAAGACTCCGGCCTTCCACTAAAGACGGCAATGGTTGAACGACGCACCTTTTGAAAATGTATATATTATCGTTTAAGTAGACTTTACGCCCTTCATTTGACAAATGGTCTCAAAAAGAAGACAATTTACGGTTTCATTTCCTTTACTGAAAAATCATATTAGTATAAAGTGTTTGTTTTTTGCAAGTAATGTTTTTTTGTAAGATTTTTACTTGATACTGTCTGCTTTGAATATGTTTAAAATATAGCTTAGAGTGTGCGTTGAAATATTATACAAATTTATTTACACACACACACACACACACACGAGTACAATGTCAGATTGCGGTGTTTTTAATCAATGATTAAAAATTAAATTACTTCTAACCTAATATCTGGAATTAAAAAGTAAGACACTATAAATACTATCCCAGCGTAATAATATTAAATTTATTATTTTAAAATATCTGTTACGCTACATCATCAACCAATTATTTATAACTAGTTCTGTGTATGGGTACCTCTACATAATGAAAATCACTCAAAAAACAAATAACCCCGCTGCTTCAAGTAACTCAGAGTCAAACATTATTTTAAAGTATAATGTTGTTTGCATTGAGAAAAACTGTAACACAACTGTTCTGCCTGCATACCTTCACGGAATTTAATGCCGATAAACATTGATTTCCGCATAATATTATTTAAAGTCCATTAATTGCTGCTAACATTGTTTGAAATATATGTTCACATCTTACACACGAAATACTTTTATCAAGTGCATTAATTAACAGCTTGTGACGGCCCTATTTTATTGATACTTTTATATATATAAATTAATGTAATTTGGGTTAATTATGATGATTGATTGTAATGAAGGGGCCTTTATTGTCATATGTAACATATTGCCATCCATTTTAACTTCAGTATTGATTGTGAGGGGTCTGTGGGATCCTATGATAGGCCAGTATAAACACAGTAGAAAATATGACTATTACTAATATTATCACAGAGGTATTGTGTCTGGTATCGTTTTAACCTGTGGAATGTCACAGACTCGAATATGCTAGTAATATTAAGATAATATTATGTATAATGATTTTAGTTTTTAAGAGTGATAATTGCCCGCCGGTCTGGCGACAATAGAGCAGATGATGCGTGAGCCTTACCACATGCTGTTCTAGAAGGGGCGGGGGCGCCCGACCTCCTCCTGTCCCCTTGCCATACAATCCTCTCTCTTTCTCTCTCGCCTACACATTCCTTCTCCTTTCCCCCTCCCCCAACAGACCCCGTGTAACATACGTAATTTAAACTAGAATTATATTAATTAAATATAGCAAGTAGTAATTAGGCTAAGTGTTTTATTTGTAATTGCTGTGAGAATGTGCCTATGTTTAATTTGATTTTAAATAAATACGGAGCTTCCACAAGGGACGCACGCAATGTTCGGGCCAGGGCTTCGCTCTGATTGGTCGGGGGAACCAACCCGCCCCCATGAGTCCGGTGGGGCGGGAAGGGGACGCCGCCCAGGAGAGCAAAGTTGCGAAACGCGGGGCACTAATAATGAAGTCTTAAGTCGAGCCGGGTGTGTGTGAGCTCGGGGGGACAGGTGTCGGGATCTTCGTCGTCGGGTTTGTAAGGACGGTGGACAGCGAGCTCGGGGTCACCGGGTGATCGCGGCCGGTACCTGCAACATAATTAACGTCGTGACCGATCAAAAGCCGCCGGAGGAAGCGCCTATTCTTTTCGTCGAAAGAAACTATAAGTATCTACCTCTCGTGACGCAACCCGCAGAAACTTCTTTGTTATTTTATTTCAATTAGAGCTAGCCGGGCATACTACAACATTACTTAATACGAACCCAATCATCCAGCATTAATCACGTAAGAGACAGAGCAGCGACACCTCTTATTATAACCAAACGCGCGCACAAGCACAACCATCGACAGGACTTCGCAACTAGCTTGCACACGATGATCATAACAGTGTTATATGGACAACCGTGATATTAAGATGGTTATAATGTGGTTCGATTTTTAAGCTACGGTTTGGGTGACGTTGATAATAATTTGCCTAAAGTTTCGAGTTGAAATGCTGTCTTTAAGAGGTAGTGTCATTTAATTTATAGGACATTAATTGTTACTATACATGGTTAAGCCATTATTACCCAGTGAGAGATATTATTAGCATAAATTTAAAACTGACTTAAATTTTCCACACTTAACGCTTTGATATTTTGAATATAATGTGCGTAATGAAAGCTCAAGTCCCTACTGAAATAATTTCAAATGCATTTTTTTATTCACGAAGAAGTTAAAAAACATTCAGCACGATTAGTAGCACGTCCTTATAAAACCGAAATAAAAACGTATAATCAAAACTTTATTGAATCCAGTGAATTTTGTCTTGGATGTGTAAAACAAAGAACATTCTGTTGCGATTATTTAGTTTTATAAACACGTACGACGAAGTGGAATGGACAACTTTAAGAACACATTTCGCGTTAAAAAAGTGGAAGGTGAGAAGTGTGTGAAGTTCTGTTGAAGAACTTGCGGGCAGGTTGGGAGCAGTGATTTATTCCGTCCGGCATCATCGTTCATCCCCCCTCCCTTGCTGTGTCAGCAGGGTCAGACGTGGCGATCAGGCACTTCATCAAGACCACGGTCATCATCTTCCCCTCCTCCGCCATCCGACCACGCATCTCAACACTCTCACCAGGCGTCCATCACTTAGAAGACAGGCGTCCTCACGCCACGACCAGCCGAACATTTTTTCTCCCTGCGGTCAGCAGAGGTTTCGTCATAGAGTAGGTTTTTTATAGAGGGATAAGCCATTACGTAACCAAATAAAAACTGATTCTACTTCAGGCTAGACATTTCAATGTTAAAAGTTTGTCACAGGGAAACGTTTCACCGCTTGAGCGTTGGTATAAATAATAGGTACAAACCAACCAATCACAGAGCTATCCTGAATTTTAAGTTACGTAAAGTTGTTAATTTAAAACGTGAATTTGGTTTATTTTCACTTTAAATGTATGTTAAATGACTTCTGTCATTTACAAGCTTATTTAAATTAAATGTCAATACCATTTGGTATTTTTCTTGTCCATTTGAGATTGCTGTGAACCTAGCGGCATAAATGTTCTCTTTGCTAGAGTCTCCTGCAATATAACACAAGTGGAAGACATACGAACATACGGTACATACATTGCATTGCGACAGGCGTTATTAATGAATTGTTGAAAGTACTACAAAATGAATTTCAACGAGAAGCAATGCCCTGTGAGTGTCACACAAGGGCAACATTTATTGTTTTTGTCGTCCTTAACTGAATTTATCAAAAGTATATTAAAATTCACGACTATCACCTTTCGAACTACTGCAATGATGAGTCTACCGATTTTATTTTTGTTAGCGGGATGATTTTAAAAATAATTAACGAACGTTTTTAACAGCTTCGTTCGCATAAACTTTATACGAAGATTTTGCCATTAATATTATGTAGTTTCTTAATTACGTACACGAAAACATTCTTAAACCTCCAACTTTAAGGGTTCGTGCCTCCTATACATATAACTTAGGCCATAAGTCTTCTGTATGTTTTCGTCATATTTGTCGTTAGGAATCACCTCCGAAATGTTGTTGATATAGTTAATAATTGGTCTGTTTATAGTATTTATGTGTCTATTGCATCAATTTGCCCGCTGAGCTGCAATGAAACTAACAGATTCATAAATTCTTTTAAATATTTGTTAAATGCCCGTATAACATATTTTAGGTTGACAGATGGAGGTTTGTAGTACCTTGCCAAATTTAGCATTAGATTAGATACCTAAGTTAATTTTGAATGATTCTTACAATGAGGGCAAGTTATAAACTAAAGAATTATTTTGGACATATGTCATTGCAGCAAATGGTGTCACATAAATCCAGAGAATACACGCAAACAGACAAGTAAACAATAAAAAAAAACATAATAAATTCGTTTGTAACTGTCAAATAAAGGTAAACATATACAATTCCGCAAGGTATTCAGTCAGTGATTTACAAGGAAATAAATGAGCATAAACTAGCACCCAAACCAAAATAAAACAAATCAAGGGAAAAAAATAACTCATATTATTCCGCAAAAGGTATTCTGTCAGTAAGTTCGGACAATATACAAAAATAATTACAAAATCAAACAGATAAAACGAAACGAATGACAAACAACTGGATTCCAACGACACAGCAGAAACACAGACACATTGATGATAGTGACGAAAACAAATAACACAGTAACTGTGGACAGTAAAACAATAAAAAAAAACAGACGAACACAATGGTCTCCTTGCGACAAAACTAATTCTGGCGTTTCGGAGACTGCAATCTGTCTCCGTTTTTAGGCATATGCACAGTTCGAGGAACACCTGCAGACTGAGTATGCGCACTGGAAAACAAGGGGTTTACATACTCTGTACCCCCCCCCCCCAATTCTGTCCAGGCCAATAGGAAAGAGCCACACCCTGATTGGTTACACAGGTAATACTATAATGTTATTGGCTAAAGATTTCCTCTGTGATGACGGCTGTAGCTTAGTTGTTGTTGAAAACTTATTCGTTTTTAATTATTGGTAACCACATGTTTTTTCAATTCTATGCTTATCTGGCTTAATAGAATTCTGTTACTAACTACGAATGCCGACTCTTTGATTTTTCGTTTAATTTTCTTTGGTTCTTGTGTTAGTGGAGTTTTTTTGTTTTCCTGTCTGTTTGAGTGTATTCTGTGGTTTTCTGTGAGACACCATTTGCTGCAATGAAGGTATGTCCGAAATACTTCTTTAGTTTTTAGTAGATAGCTATGCTGTGTAACTCAACAAGATTGAATAATAGGTATAATTTTTTGCAGAGATTAGAGAGAGATTTTCTAAGATTCTTATATGTAATGCTACTCCTCAACCAATAGTATTATTCCTACATGAGAAATAAGCAATGGGATTGCAATAACAGTTGGACAGAGCTTTAGTTGGGCTAAGTTAAGCTTCTGGTGTCAAAGTTATTGATGTGACTGCGTGCATTTATGTGCAAGGAATAGTACGAATTTTGGCTGGACCTCTTTCTCTTATAACAAGTTAAATTGTCGTTGTTGTTACAATTACAAGTAGCGTGCTGAAGGTTATCAACAGTATAAAATACTTAAATTAACAACACTACCGGTTAACTTGGTTTCTTCATGGTTCACAAGGCCACTCTCTTGCATTTAGTCGTATCATCTTCACAATTTCCACCAGAGACCAGCTGTCCTCAACCTGGATAGGCTTCTCGCCATCGCTTTTCTTATCTTTGAGCAGTGCATGTAAACATTATGTACAATTCCATTATTTCAAAGTGCAGTCTTGCACGAGGCCATAAACATTTTTAAGGAAATGCTCATTGGTAATTGTAATATCAAAAATATTTCTTTTATTTCATGAATCCCTGGAGGTGAGAAACACACAAATAATTTGAGTTTTACCAATGCCAGAACACACTGGACACCTTAACAGACATTTATCAGTTAAGTTAGGAGAGACGTAATTATTGTTATTGTGGGATAGTACAACACATTTAACATTTTATGATCACCACAGTAAAATAATTTTGCTAATTCACACAAAATTCCTATGTTTCTTGCATTATTTATGTCAGCAAAACACCAGATTTAGTCTTCTTTATCCCTCTTCCTCTTTCTCTCTTTCTCCCTCAAGAGCTCGCTTACTTTTTCTATCTTGTCACCAAAACACACACACACACACATATATATCCTTCCCACCAAGTTCTTGATGTATGTGTACAAATTGTAAATGCATAATAGATGTAGCAGGCACTTAACTAATTTTTTTTCAAATGGTACATTTCTCTAACAATATTAATGGAAAACCATTTTTATATGGCAAATAAGTTTACACACATTTAGGTTAATATAAAAATAATACATAATGCTGAAACATTTCCCTCACTGCAATTCTTCACATTTAAGACAAGTCTCGGTTAATTGCACAAAATTTGTAGTTCATTAAAATTTTTATGACTTGATGCCGCTGCCTTGTATGAAAGTTCAAGTTCTGAAACAATCATACTTAAAGAAAGTATCGTAAAATTTGTGAGGCAGTGCTTGATCTGTAAGCAATACGTGACCAATATTTATGCAGTGCAACTTGCAAGGAAGACGTTAGAGTGAGTGAGACATTTTGGTCAGCGCTGGTGAGGGGTGACACGATGTGAGTGTAGAGTGGCGCCGGAATGAAAGGGCGGAGGAAAGGGAAGGTCCCCAAGAAAACCCGCCAACCGACGGCATCGTCCGGCACGATTCCCACGTGCGAAAATTCGAGGACCGACCTCGCCGGGAATCGAGCCTGGATCACCTTGGTGACAGGCGAGAGGTCTGATCCTTCGACCACCGCAGCCCGCGGCGTACATAGTTTCTCACTTTCGAGTACTCTTGGTTGTATAGTATGGCCAGTCTTACAGAGTGTTTCAAGTTTTGATAACTTTTGTGGATGAGTTAATTTCGTAATACCGTAAGTGAATAATTAAAAACGGCGTTTGAGATAAGATTTCTGCTTGTGATTTGTTTAAACAAATTTACTTTATTCACAGTCTTTCTTCCTTAGAGTACGAAATATAAATACAAGTTTAGCATTTGTACATGTTTCCTTGTTTTTCGCAAGCTCTCGTTTATCTGTTCAATGTGACACAAAATTAGTGCATGAAGCAGCTTTGAGATTGTAATAATAACGTTTTAAGAAAATAGTATTTCGATATAAATAAATAGCAAAATGTCAGATTAATAATAATTATAATAACATTAATAACACATGGAAAATAATGTCACAAGAATATCTCTGTAGCTACAAACTGTACCGTAAGCTATAAAGAAAAACTGGGAAAGGTTTTTATTTACATATTTTGCATATTTTTGAAAGTATATTTTTATTCAAAACTGTAGTCATGAAAAACCGTTTTGTTTAGGATCTCTGTGTAAAGTGCAGTCATAGAAAATAATTTGAGGCAGCAAATAACTGTTTTTATACCAATTTCGAGACAAATTAAATATATCGTGTTACAAAATGTCAGAAAATCTTGTTATAGTGCACAGAGGCAAAAAATAAACTGTCTTAATTTCGTATGTGACATGTATTTAATTATAAGAATTGCTGACTGCTTTCCTGTTTGTATTATTTTCAGATTATGAGAAGTGGCATCTTCACCATCAAGAAATTTACAACTGAAGTTAGCGTGTCTTTACATGCTATCATGTATATATAAAACATTTGTTAATCAGACAATTAAGCACAATACAAATGTGTACTGAACAGTGCAAACGTAACGTAATGTGGTTTATGTACAATATACGCTACTATGGTTTATTACAAAACAAATAAAAACATTGCGAAACATTTTTAATTGCCATATATCCTGTTAATCTTTCTCTCCATAAGTGAGTTTTCATATATTACTTTATTATGTATGCAACAATTTTTCAACCAAAAAAATATATTTTGAGGTACCACTGCCTGCATGCTGCAAGCTCTAAAACACATTATCGATAAGGGTGACAATGTCATGCATACCTGGTGCTTTCGATTCTTATAAATAAGGGGCTGACCTGACAGACACCGTTGCAGTAATCCTGCTGGAACAATGGGGTCTTCTTTAGCGACTGTCGTTTTAGTGTTGAAAATCTTTAGCAACATTTACTGTGAGGCTTTTCGATTGTATTGTATCTATATACTTAGAAAACAGATTTCGAGATTGAAACAGAAATGAAATTATTAGAAGTGTTTAAGGTTTCTCTAGTTCCTTATTATGCATCTAATTTTAGAATGCAAAATGTGCCAAAACAATGTCGAAAATGACTGCAAAACTGATCGTGCTCGAATTGAATATAAATGTTCAATAACCGTTTTACTTTGTGCAACACTAAACAGACACTATGGTTAACACTGAAGGTGGAAACTACTGTCTATATACCATGTAAGAATTCCGTATTTTGACAATCAATGCTGCCAATATTTGTAGCACATGCTGAACAAGTGGAAGAATAACATACCATTCAAAACAACAGGACGTGATCGTATGACCTGATGAAGTAGTAGTGGCAGCCCTGATAAACAAATCGTTTAACTTCCATCGCCGACATTGAAAATCGTGTGTTTTATACGTGAAAAATGTGTAAGCATTTTGGAGGAACCGTAATTTAACAACACGATTCTGTATCCAGCACTAGTCAGTCAACTATTTTATTCTATTTAAACTGCGTCATTTATATAACGGTTTTACAAACAACCGCACCATTATCAGCAGACCTGTACCAGCAACCAAAACAAAGGACGGCTATTGCGTGAGCTTCTCGTGTTTTCGTGTGTGTTTGTAATAATTTTCTTTTAAGTTGTTATTTTAATATTCTGCGAGTATATTTAATAAATACAGGGATTAAAAAACCCAGTCTGTAATCGCCAATGGGTTATTATGACGTTCGGTAACCAAAACAAAGGACGGCCATTGCGTGAGCTTCTCGTATGTTCGTGTGCGTTTGTAACTATTTTCTTTTAAGGTGTTATTTTAATATTCTGAGCGTATAATTAATGCATTGCAATGCAGGGATAAAATACCCCACCTGTAATCGCCAACGACAACTGGAAAATTTAAAACGTTTTTCGGAAGACGGGAACTGGAAATTTAAAAATGTTCAACCTTGCAGCAGTGTTGTACATCTACAATAAACAGTCGCTAAGTAAGAAGCAAGTAATCCAATCAAAGAAAAGTGCTACAGAAATTTAAAAAAATGTTATCTACGTTTTATTTTAACAGAATTTGTGGGTAAACACTTACGGTTCTTGTTCTAAGCCTATGTGTAAACGTATTTTTTTTTTCAAGTCACCGACTTAATAAATTATTTTTGTACAAAATAATCCGTGTTTAATTTTTATATAACACGTAAGCGGTACCATTAAAAATAATGTCAACGTAAGATTTTGTGCCTGTCATAATATTACCCTATTACCAAAACTATATTACCATACAAAAGGCCAAAAGACCTACGCCTATGTATTTCCCGGTCATTAAAGTGTCTACTTGTTTAATCATATATGTTCATTAACGAAATGATTTAAAGCTGATTTGGGCAATTAGCCCTACCCATGATTATTACTTACACATTTTTTTTGTTATATTATGTCCGTTTAGTACATTTTGTGAGTCGCATGACTGTGATAACAACACTGATATTCCGAAGGTAGGCCCTATTTACAAAAGTTAATTTCTTTATAGTTTACTACTTGAAAAATAAACTATACAGATTTGTGATCTGTTAGTGCAGAGCCAAATTGATGGCAACACGAAATATAATTATAATAATGCTTGCATGAATATGTATTATTTTATTTATTATTTTAATTTAAAGATGTTTGCTTGCGCTGTCGTATGCTCTTGCAACGTCAGTTTGTTGTAACCAAATAAGCTACTGTTATTTTAACTATATAGGTGTCAAGTAGAATTTAAAAAAATTGAACTACCTATACATGTTTTATTTTTGTAATACCATTAAATATTAAAATTTTAAGCATTCCTAAGAAAATATACAATAAATAACGTAAATTTAGAATTATTAAATTAACTGAACTACTGAGGAGTACGCTATCCATTACTGTATTATGCAATAATTCCGTTAATTGCCCACCTAATACTAGTAAGATTAATGTACAGCCAGTATTGAATGTAAATTACTTGTCTAAGATCTAAAAATTACAAACAGAAAATTGCAACAAACTTCGGTTGTTATTGCAATCGTAATATATCTTAACTGTTGACAAGTTTTGATTGTCATCTGGAAAGCACATGGTGGTGGAAGGATACATAATTTTTTTTTGTTTGCATTGTCCTACTTGTTTATGGTCTGTCAAGTAATGGAATTCTTATACTGTTAAGACAATACAAAATTGTTTGTTAACTCTGAGGATATTTATTTGATATTACCAAGTTTTGTTACCATACTGAAAGTATAAAAAATTTTAATGGAGAACTTGATCCTTATTTGCAATAGAATATCGTTGCCATTAATTGAATATTACTGCGAAAAATGAAATATAGTACAATATTTCCGTATTGTAGATAATAATGCTTGGTTCTTACTACCTACTTTCATATCCTACTAGAGGCATTTCAACACTATTATAGGCTGGAAAAGAGGCTTTAAGATTATATTTGTGTAGTAGCGAAATTGAAACCGAAGTCATGTAAACTGCAATATATGGTTGTTAAATCAACACTTTTTCCACACGAAAAGTATAAATTTATTTTACTGATAAGAACTGTAATAATTTATTAAAATTACTGTACACCTGCAGTTTTTTTACTAAGATGCCCTGATGGTAGTGCAGTGTAAGTATACGCCCCTTTAATGTTATGAATTTAAAAAAATTGTTTACTGCTTGCACCTTGTAAATAAATAAATGAATCTAGAGATGATAATTAGAGAAGGTGATTTATCGCGGGAAAAGTTGACTGTTTGCTAGGCTTCAATGTAATGTATTCATTTCTTACGCTTTTATTTCGTTACTGGCGAGTCCCTATTTGACTGGGCCAATGATAACTCTGGTGCACTACTACTGGACGTCTGTGGTTCGTCTGTAAACAACTGTACTGCGCTACATAACCGTCGGCCAATAATACATGACGCAGAACGCTGCACTTATTTGCGGAATACGCTGTCAGAAAACACTCTCGTGATATCTCACCTTCTCTTATGTGATGGTATGTCGCGAAAATGTTTTGTGTCAACAAACCCTTGAAAACAATATAGTTTCTCGCAACATGTATGATTAGGTGATTCATACCTTACACTCCGTAGCTGTCTGCAGACCAATAACATGCATAAAATGTTACACTAGCGGAAGTCTTATTGGCTTAGTCAAATAGGGTAACAGCTCCACGTACAAGCGAAAGCCAGTAATCTTCTGGTAAGCTGAACGTACGTTCAAAGCCATCAAACAGTCAAGTTTTCCCGCGATGAATCATCATCTCTATTTATGATGTATACATTTTTTAGCTTGAGCTGCAGGCCCATTATTACATTTAATATTTTCGCTCATATAAACTTTGCAATACTGAAATCAGAATTTTGCTTTACAATTGTAGGTTTTCTTGATTAATGAAACACATTGCTACAATTATAACATTAATTCTAATTGGGTTATGCTCCCCAGTAAAATCTATGTAGCAGCAATTGATAATCCGAAGTTATCAGTATATCACTTAGAGAATTATTTTTTGCAGCCAATTGTCACTGGTAATCAGTACTATGTAATTATTTTTTCTCACCACACACATCCGTCCCTAAGAATAATTTGTGTTAGTGTGTGTGTGTGTGCGCGCGAGTATACATATACATATATGCACTAAGTTACATACTGCAATTTATTCATATATTGATCACTACACACAATATAATTTCAAAGGTCTGGAAACACAATTATTTTCTTCGATAAAATTTTTAAAATGTATTACATACATTATAAGTTATAAAATACATTAAATATGTTTTCAAATTCCGTTAAACCAAGCAAAAGTGTTTCAGGCGTACTTATAGTATTATGTGTGTATGTAAATTCAATGAGATAAAAACCTGAAAACTTTTCGCTTTGTTTAATAAGATTTAAAAAGATTTTAATGAATTTTTCATTATGTTTTATTACTTTATGTCAAATAAAATAATTGTATCCAGTCTTCAGTCTTTCATAAAATTTTGTGGACAGCGAATAATAGTGCTTTCAGATCTACGCAGGATTTGAGTAGTCCACCAAACGAATATTGGTCGACCTAGTCCCTAGATTCGCCACTAGAATGCGGGCTAGATTTAGCAGTTCCGATAACATACCACACCGACAGATGGCAGCACTACTGCTACTGATAAGTGTCAAAATTTACAGTTGCCCGTCTCTTGTTACATTTTTGCCACACGGCAGCTATCTTGCTTTAGTACCATCTCGGGCGCAAGGTGCTGCATTCGCAGACCGTACACGGATAAAGATATTAACATAAGAGATGCCGATATAGTGAAATTTTTTTGTGAATGGTGTCGGAGTTCGTGGATGTTAAGTTATAGCAATTATCGTAATAAGACAATATTATGTTATGGTGAGGTTAAGTAGATCGTATTTAATAATCTGTGCGGATGTTGGCACGTATGTAACGTCCCATTAGTCATTTCTAAACACATAATTTATATACAGACTAATTACTATATTTATTGAATACAAGTGGTTGTTAAACCCGCGGGGGTAGCTTGAGGTCGGAATGCCGCGAGGGGAGTGAAGCCAAGAGGGGGAGTAGTAGTCAGCAAATTAACCAACCGCCATACTACTTTAACCTCAAAAGTACACATGAGACGTATTTTATAAGATAAATTAATGTATTATGCTATTAAATTAATGTATTCGGTTGAAACCTCTATATTTTAGCCCTGTTTACACACCTTATATTTAACATTTCCTCGATTTTTCAATTTCTCTGCCATATTGTTCATATAGCCACGTGAAGCGTTTGTATGGTTTCACTCCAGTCTACATGCACAGTCTGGGCCCTTATAACATCCTTGTTTAAACCAGTGTCTCAAATTCCATCAAATACGTTGTAAAAGAAGTACACTGTTACGTTGCTATTTTGATACATGTCCAAATTGAACGCTGACATATTGCAGGCCAAGATAGGGAATTGTGTACTTTTTCAATTAAAAACTTTGGTATATGGCATCGCATGTTATGGGTTGCAATATAGCGCCATTAAATTTGGTAACACAGAGATATAGAACCTCAGCATTGGTTTTACGCCCCTTGAAATTCACGTCTTTGTTTACACGCCATTACTCCCCCGATAGCTGGTACAAAAATATATGCAAACAGGTAGGCAATCCAAGTAGCACGTACATGATTACATACTTGAAGGGCCCACTACTGATTTACAGCCCTGCATACATTGTTGTCGTCCTTTTTATATGTATCATCACGCACATGAATTGTATCCGGAATGCCCATATTCCAAGCGTATGAGGTGTTCATTTATCGCCATTTCACATTATTATCAACCCAACATTCTCTGTTGTTTGTACGCCCTAGTATTGACAGTGGAGGGGTAGTTGCTATACTACTTTGATTTAGATTATGGACTCTCTATATGTATCCGCAATATTTTCCTTTATTTACGAGTACATTCCATTATATATATATATATATATATATATATATATATATATATATATATATTTATATACACGTTGTTTTTCAATCCCCGACGTGTTGTAAGATAAAAACGGTATGAGCTTTGAAAGAACTGTGCAATGGGAGTGCATGACTGGATTTGTTTGTATGGACATACTCCATTGCGAAATAAATGACTGTCACAAGAAAACTAAAAGTAAAAATAAAACAAGAAAACATAAATAAGCAGAGTATGCTTTAGTCATCAGGATACATACACAACATGAAATTCCAAAACTGGAATCTGGTCAGATAAAACAAGGAACAAACAGAAAATAAAAAATAACAAAAAATATAAAAAACCTAAGTTGACATGCGACACAACGATGAGCCGAATCAAAAACACAAACATAATTACAGCGAACGACACAACGATCAGACTAAACAAAACACAAAGATGTCGGATACAAACAGAAAAAACAAACAACACAAACTATGAGACGAAATAAAACACAGTAGTTTTCCAAACAGTCAGTATGAACGACGTTTCGGTAACAGATTCCAGTTTGTGTGAGTGAGGTACGGCGCCAAGGGCAATGTTGACCAGCTCATCTGGTACGGTATCGCCTTAACAGAAAGACACTCGTAAAACGGCGTGCAGTCGTATCGTAGATCACTCGCCTGACTGACACTTTCAGTGGCTGCCCCATATTTTCATTTGTGAAAAGTTTAAAGCTAAGTCCACTGCAATTTTCTGCGTTTGTTCCGCACGAATCGAAAGGTACGATGTTGAGCGAACGGCTGGAATACTCAATCGTCAATAAAATCTGAACTACTCATTAAAATTCGATGAGATTTTTCCGCCGAGTAGATATTTTATCAGCGGGCATTTATTTATATCGTTCTATAATATAGTGTGCTTTACTTTCGAGTAAAAAATTTAAAACTGTTTTTATAAAGTCTAAAAAATGGAAAACGGTGGTTTTTTTATAATTTTTTGTATGATAATGTCTAGGCTTCCGTAATAACAGAATAAAAAAATACTCTTTTTTTTATTTGAAAATAATTTTAACATCCATTAACCTCTCGGGTAGAGATTTGCGGATAGTAAAAATTATTATCAAATAAAAAACACGAATATTTTTTTAAATTCTGTTGCTGTAGAGACCTAGACATTATCATACAAAACAAATATTATTAAAATGACAGTTTTACATTTTTGTAGATTTTGTTCTTTTAAACCCTTATTTTTCTAAAAACAGTTTTTAACTTTTTACTCGGAAGGAAATTATACTACCGCATATTGCTACATACATGAACGTCCACTGATAAAAAAGAATACTCGGAAAAAATTTCACCGAATTTTGATTTATAGTTAAGTTGTTATTGACGATTGTGTATTCAAGTCGTCCGGTCGACATCGTACCCTTCCATTCTCCTTAATGATAGTGTGTACCGGGCTACAGAACGGCCGATATTCTGTCTACAACCCCTTCTCTCTCTACACACTCTCCAACACACACCCTACCCACGCCCTGCTCACACACGGCATGGCCCTGTTTGCACGCTGTGTCCGCGCATCTGCATCCGGGTGCCCGCCTCGGCAAGAAGCTGCGGTGGGATTGGCGAGGAGGTGGTACTGGTTGTGGAAGAAGGGATGCGCTGGGCAAGCAAGCGGGTGGAAAGGCCCATTTCCAATTTCAATTTATTTATTTACCCTTTGGTCGGCCGGATTGAATCCGTTTTCCCGGGGAGACCGCGGGGCTGCTGAAGGATCACGTTGCGAAGGAGGATTTGCCGACGCTAGCGAAACTCCGAGAGCTTGGCTGTATTCTGAGTTATCGCAGGCAATTTATTCTGCTTTTACACTAGTTTTTTTATTCTTAAACTATACCAGATATATATTAACTGTTGCACAATTTGTTAATCGACGATTCGTTGAAAATTCATGTAACCGTTTTCAATCCCTTAATTTTTAATTTTGGAAAACAGTTCTTAATACTCTCCTACGTTATTTAAAGAGCTTCATCGTAGAATTTCATTCTTCTAAATAAAATCGTTTAGGCAGTGCGTTGTTTGTCAGTATGAAAGTTTTACTGAATAATCTTTCGATTTTCATTAATTACTAGCTGCCCGGTCACAGCTTTGCCCGGGTGGATTAACTTAAACATCAAATTTGTTTAAAATATTGTTTAATTTTTAGGTTACATGCAATACCTCCTAGACGTTCCGCATTTCCCAGTTTACAAATAAAGTTAATATTGTCGTAATTACTCTCTTCAAGGTCACCTTTTGAGCTTATAACGCAACAAGCAAAATTCTCATAAATGAACTAATTAATAAAATTTATATGTTTTTGCTACTAAATTAGACTCCGTTAGAAACAATTTTTATAAAACTTTGCCACAGTTTTTCAATATCTGCTCTCGATTGGAAATAAAAATAAAAAAAATTATCGCGAAAACAGAAGAAATTTTGGATCTTGGTCTTAAATTTTATTCCAGACTTTCATGTAACTCAGGCACATCGTTAATTTTTTTTCTGTGTGAGGAAAGGTTCCGATATTCCCAGATAACATTTATTATACTAAAACAAGCAGGCACAACTGCTGTTAGAGACAGCGCCTGAGTCGCATACGAAACACTCTAAAATAGTTTTGGAACTATTACCTGGAAAATCTTTGGGGATGCAGTTACTATAGAAATCTCTTTTAGACCTACAAATGTTGTTCTTGCAAAAAATACGAAGTATTTGTTTTTAAAATTACATGACATGGCTTTGTGTTTCAACTAACAAAAACGAAACGTGACACTTGAAACATTTGTTTAATTTTGATCATGATGAATGCGCACTCTTACCTCTAGACTGCCAATTGCTGACATGAGAGTAATTGCATATTGTTTGTATACATGTACAGTTCATAGACTTAGGGCCGATATTATAAACGGCTTTCGAATGACAACCAACTGCTTTCCCATACAGAAACCATTGGTGAGCATTTGGTTGTCATTCGAAAGAGGCCTATAGATACGACCGTTAGTTTTTTTCTTTTAAGGTAAGTACAAAGTATGAACGTTCACTTTATTCCAGAAAAATTAGTATCAGTCTCTGTGTGTGTATAACTGTATAATTTCCGAACCACAATCCTGTAATTATTGTAAGCTACTAAATCTGTCTAAGTTGTATACAAAGAGATTCCTTGTAACTTTGCAAATAGTTTAAAAAAGGAAAATATTTGCACTATTACATAAGTTCGTAAGCGTCCGCAGAAAATTCCTTCTTACATTTACAAAACCAAAACGTAGAGTGCAGGCTGCCACATACATTACCTTCCCTCGTTCCAGATCACGTGATATGAGTACTTATTGTTCTTCCGTGATGTCATTGGCCGGTGTCGGGGACTTCTAGTCAACCAGTACTGTTAGGTGCATTCTAGCAGGGCGCTTTAAGTCGTAAATTGTAATATAATACTGCTAACCAAATAGTACGTTTGATGCGCAAGTCAATGCGGAACTTGGACACGGGATAAATGAGTAGAAACATAAGCGACAAAACGTGTTTTATCGTACTTGTTTTTCTTTGAATTGCCATGGTGTCGGAGGTCATGGATGTATGGTTACGCTGAGGTAGGCATATTGTATAAACCTCGAAGAAATTGGCATGTAATGTACGTATCATGTATCATGTCGAAATATGCAATTGCGATACAGACAAAATTCAGTTTGTCTTGAAATAATAACTGTTGTTTAAACAAGTGTCTCAAATTCCATTTGTTATTGTTTACTTTCCTTTGCGCCCCGAGAGCCGGAACGATAACAACCATTTATTAAACAGTTTACCTTGTCGCTTCTGTTAAAAATTATTTTCCTACATGGCTGTAATTAGAAAATTGTGATTTGGAACGGGTTGAGCGGGACTATATTTACGCCATACGATGGCCGAGTGGGCAAATATATTTTTACTTCTAACATAATGTGCATATACTAATTTTATACTCTTAGAATATTTATGTGAATGAAAACGTTTTGGTTTAATATGGTATCAATTTTTTAACATTCTTTTAAGGTTATTTAGTTTACTTACTAATTTTCAAATCATTTTTGTCTAACTGGTATCCGCAATTAATTCACGGGGTTTTCTGTTCAATGCGGTAATATTTCTGAAACTAAAAGTTTTGGAAAAAACAAAATGGCACAAGCTGATGCTAGGGGCTGCTATTAATAGTTTTAGAAATATTTTGAAACAGAAAATTTTGTCGCTACAAATTTTTGGTATTCCGTTTGGCCCTTCTACTATTGTATTTGTTCCCACCCCTCCAATTTTTTGTGTGCGTTACCTTCGCTGACGCACACGCAACAACCCACCAAAATTTCTCCGCAATCATATGAATGGTATAGGAATGCATACTGTAGAAGTCAAACCAACAAACATGTTATGTTCATGTACATGATTTCAAAAACCACGAACATTTCATGCAAATTTTCGTCCTTCAGTTAACTTCCTTGGGGGTTTAAATTTACAAACATTCTGTAACAGCGTGCATTTATTTATAAACTGAAGCCTGATCCCCGACTTAATAATTTCTTACTTTAAATTTATGGACTTGCATACAGTCTTCCATCCCCTAATTAACACCCTTAATTGATGAAATATTCAAAAGTCCTTTCTTACTGTTTTCCTGAGTTACATAAGGGAATCGTGTGCAAAATTTAATGCTTTAAATCTACCGGTATAAGTGGTGCGTTGTTTGTCAGTGTTAAGAGTATTATTAAGTAGACAGAAAATAACATAAAACTGAATTCTGCTTCGTAACAAACTACCGCACTTTTCCTGTACAAACACGCATATCATTTGGTATTTTAACATTCTGCGTTGATTTTTAGACAGCCAAGAACAAAGAAATCGTAATTTCTTTCTTATAGAAATAGTTGTAATGGGTTACTTCGTATAAGATATTTCTCGGTGGCAATAATAAGTGCTTTTTTAAACGGCTGTCTGCCTTTCGAATAATACAGTTTTATGTTACAGATAACTACCCGAGTATGATTTTAAAATGAATGTCACCTCGGACCCTCAGCTTGTTTATGATGTACCATGGATATTGTAAAAACGTATTTTTTCTTCCTTTCTGTAACACGAATTTAAAAAAAAGAGAAAACCTGTAATTACAATTTAAGACATTGGTGTAAGCATTTAACACACGGAAAAAGGACTTCTAAATTTGAATTGGTTTACACTCTATCAAAGATTAGTTGGAAATATATTTTATAACTTTTCCCCTACTAAGTTTTTGAATTTCAAGAAATCCAGAACTGTGTGTCCTCGATATCTCAACTAGTTTAGCGATATCGAGGATATTTTGTAAATACATTTTGCGACTTTTCACTCTCTAAATTTTTGAAATTTCGAAAATTTCATAAATTTAATGTCCTTTTCAATTAGCATTATTCTGTAGAAAAACGTACCCCAATATCACAACGGGTTGTAAGAGATATCGACGATTCGTTCTAAACACATGTCACTATCTTCGACTCCTTTATTTTTTGAATTTTAGAAAATATTTCATACTACTCCCATACGTTGCATAAAGATAACCTGTGTAAAATTTCATGCTCCTATACGGTGCGTTACGTGACAGTATGAGAGTTTTATTTAGTAGACTTTCAAATTTATATGAATAACTAGATGCCCATCCACGGCTATGCCTGTGTGGAGAAACTCAAATATTAACTCTGTTTAAAATATTGGGTAACTGACTATACTCTCCTTGAAGGTTCTATGCAGTACCTCCTAGGTTTTCTACATTACCCGTTTTACAAACAAAGTTATCCTTGTCGTAATTACTGTCTTAGAGGACACCAAAGTATATATTAGAGCACAGGAATGGTATGTTTAGAATAGGTTGTAACTGAAAGCTTAAATTACCGCTATATTTAACTAGGCTAAAGAGATTTTAAGCAATTTTACGAAAATACATTTTACATGTTGTCACTATAAAAACTGTGGAATTTAAAAAAAATCTTTAATTACTTTATTTTTTACGTTAACTTAACACTGAAGTGAGAGTCACTCCGATACCACCATTGATTGATGAGAAATTCAGGATTAAATGAAAGCACACTTTATTATTTCACATCATATTTGAGTATAGAAAAATCTTCTAAACCTTCTTTATAGATGTTTAAATAAGCAACATTTAGGAGCAAAATTCACCTCGATGTGTGAACTGGTTTAAGAGAAATTGAGGATGAATGAAAACACATTTTACTACATTCACGCACTTAACGTTCAAATTTCGATAAGTACTCTTATTGGGTGCCTACGGCATAAGAGGAGGCCAACCTGAAAATGTTGTGTCCCCAGACCAGTATTTCGGGCTGTGTGTTGTTGAATGAGTGAGTGAAATTCGCACTCCATTATACCTAGCACCTACTAATTTGTTTGTATAAAATTATTAAAATAAGTTACCAATATTCAAAATTTTTGCAATAAATATTAAATTATATTTAATAGTAACTCATACATTTTATTAACTAAAAAATTACATACGAAATAATAATACATGGTAAATGGTAAGATACTGTTACATGCTGCGTTTCTGAGGGCTGGATGGCTGGAGGCTGTGTCGAAACATCTTATGGGCTAGCCCATGATTCACAAGCCGGACGGCCTCGTGATGGGATTCCTACCGAACTACGTCACAGAGACTGCGCTTTAACCCTATGAGACCGGTACAAGGGTCAAGTGACGTCCGAATAATGATGAAATGTCTATTTTCAAACTTCTGTAATTAGGTGAATCCCCGGAGTTTGGCCTGAGTTAAAATATCCCGAAACGACATATTTGGGGAGAGTTCGCTATTGGTCGTGCTAGAAGAAGGTGCTACGCTTGTGGAGAGAGACTGGTGAAGACATCTTGGTTACTTCGGAGAATACTGTGAGACTGCAGGCACGTACCTTCGGAGTAGTATTGGGCGAAACAAGAGGACTGCTGCTACGGGTCGGCGGACAAAAAGAGGTGTGCGAGGGGAGTCAAGCCGAAGACCTCAAGAGTGGAGACAGTGGTGCACTCGGGGTGCTGTGTAGCACATGGTGAGCCATCGCCACTTCGGACTGTTAAGGTTGTACATTGTCACAATTTGAAAGATTGTTGATCGGATATATGACTTAAATTCATTGTTATTTGCAGTCTTTAATTTATAGTAAACATTTTTGTGCTGTAATTGCCAAAGTAAATATAACGTTTCTGTGACACAGTAGTAATTGTGTGCATAATAAGGGTGCTGTGAAACATATAGTTGATTGCTGTTTTGTATATTTTTGTAAGCTTTGTGAGCCAGTAAATCAGTAACTTAATTACACTTTTTATTTCTAATGATATGACTTCTATCCCAAAGAGCTCAGAGGATTGCCCACATGTAAATTTTTTGCTAAACTTGTAACAATACTCTGCTAAGAAAATTCCGATCGACGTTTTCAAACATATTTAAAAAATGTGCTAGTATTATTGATGAAAATAACCTATATTACCTGATAATTTTTCAAAGACATTTCACGGCTTTACTTACGGGAGAAGCGAGAAGCAGTCGTACAGGCGAAATTGTTACTTGCTGGTAAATTCTTAAATAATTTAATTTTTTTTTCGGCTGGTAAAACTTTGTTACACGTCGTGAGTACGTGAGATATGTTTAAAGTAGTAATGCGATTTTTTTTCTTGGTAAAATTCCTGTATTATGATGTGTTTGATGGTTTACATAATTTTGTCTGGTTTCATCATAATTTTAAAGCAATAATTTGAGGTGAGGTAAGGGGATTTTACGGCTCTCTAACATCGAAGTTTTAAGATCCTATGAGATCGAAGTGAGGTGAAAGGGCAAAACAACGTCCGTACACAAGCTAGGATTCGAACTCAGGCACCGAGCCGACTACGCAAACGAGACCGGCAGTAAAATGTGAATAGTAATATTTTATTTGGTTTTCAATTTATAAAAAATAAATAGTAAGCTATATAAATGCAACTGATTAGACATTGTATGAAAAAAATATGACCCTTTAGTTCTTTATATTGCTGTTATTTTATTTAAAGCTAAAATGGCAGTGGTTAGTTTCACAAAACTAATAATTTAAGAGTTTTTCTCCGACACGTTTCTGTACATGCTGTTCAACATACTTCAAAGAAATTTTGATTTGATCAAAACTTACTGTTCAACTTGCATTCACTACTTAAGAAATGAAAACCACAGAACTGTTCGCCAAAAATTGGATAAATATGACTTCTTACAACAAGTTCTTATTATTTGTTAATGATTTACGACTGTATTATTTGATGTTGCTTTCCCAAACAATTTCCTAGCTCTTTCTTCGAGAAACTTTTGCTAAGTGTCGCAGAACTCTACTCTGAACCTACTCTCGGGAAACTTCGCCCTGATGTATGGCGTCTTCGCGTGTAAACGCCCTACGAGGGGAAGTTTTCGTCCCCTGAGTTGTAGGCCACGCGTAAAACGAGGGTGTGCGCCTGGGCCCGCGATTCAATTTGCTTTCAATTTCCACCTTAATGCGGACGAGTCGTAACAGGTTTATTACAGCACAACAAGTCCCTAGGACGCTCGAGGCCACCACGACTCCCACCCCCCTTCTCCAGCTTGCCCTGTTTGCGCATGCGCCGTGCCTTCATTTTATCCCAGGCGCCTTCGCCTAACTTTGTTTGTTAGCGTCTCGGCGCTTCTTCCCCGGCGACGCAAAGTCGAACAAACAAAAAGTGCTTCCTTCGTCCTCTCATGTTTGTCTTCAGATTTCTTCTCGCCCCCCTCCCCCTCTCTTTCCTCCTATCTCTCTTACTCTCTCAATCATTCTTTATTAAGTTCTTTTCTTTACTGCATGGATTCTAAAAATGCTGTAAAATTGTTTTCCAGTTCGTACCTCGTCTGCAGCAATCTGAGTGTTTTTGCAGTCAGAAGAGTAAAAATATGACACTTAAGTTACCAAATATAAAATACATATGAATACTATGGTACGGCATGCAGACCTAAAAGGAAACCTTTGTAAATCCAAGCGTTTTGAATGCTACATATTATTATAATTTTTAGAAAAAAATATTGTTACATTTTATTTAGAAAATATACAGAAATTCTCGAAATGGTATTTTTTTTTGTGATAGATTGATTTGTTTTTCTTTCTTTTTTAACATTTTGCGACTGGAATTTTAGTAACTTAAATGAGATATATTTCAGACCAGCTACAATATTCACCAGGGAGACTCATGAAACTTTCCTACGTATTCAGCTGTTGCCTCTTACAAAACAAACCATTGCGGAGGCAGGAAACTAGGTTAACTATCGGACAAAGGAAGCGTAATCGGCAACAACTGCTGCAAACATCCCGTGTTAACGTGTTAAGTTTGTTTCCACTTCCCGCAGAAAATGTAATTTGAAACCAGGCAATAGCTGAATCATATCAAATACTCTGATATACTCTGGACCACGGCCGTAGAAGAACAGGTCTGGACACTCGCCTGGAAACTTGACCCCCTTGTTGTTTGGCTGTAGTTCTCCGAGTTCAAGATAATGCATTACTCCTTGGTGTTGCAATCAAGGCGGTCGGACTCAAATTCCGCCCACTTCCCTCCCACGAAGATAATCAATTTATCAAATAGAATTTTAATTAATTTATGAAATACTTCCTTCGCTCACATTTTTAAATCATTGCTCCAGAAATCTTTATTTAATTTATAACGTTAACAATGGAAAAAAGTGGGCGGAGTATGAGCCGGATCGCCCTGACTGCAGCGTCAAAGACGCAGAACGTTTTCGGTAACTTAGTGAACTGTAGCCAAACACCAAAGGGGTCAAGTGGGAGATACGCGAGTGTCCAGACCTGTACTTATACGACTGTGCTCTAGACCGCTTAAGAATTTATGTAATATTTGAATCTGACGAAGGCAAATAACTAGAATAATGCGGGAAACCAAAGAATAAAGTACAATAAAAAAATACATAGCACGTGTGACAAAACAGTCTTGAATAATAAAAATTTCATTTGTGAAACGTGCAAGGTTACCTCTTTCTCTCGTACGTTTTAGTTTCAGAAGTTGGAAATCAGATATTATTATTATAGCAATTACAAGTGGTCAATTTTTTTTTTCTAGTTACTCCAACTAATATGTAATAAGTCTCAGCTTCACGAAGTCTATTGTGAAGAGTTCCCAAGTTTTCGCCACCATTAAATGTGACAAAACAGTCTTGAATAAAAACCTTGGTTCATATTTGTTGTATATTGTCTCTGTTTTTCTATAACACTATTTACTCCATAGATAGAGATGATGGTTTATCGCGGGAAAAGTTGACTGTTCGATGGATTTCAATACACGTCCAGCTTACCAGAAGATTACTGGCTTCAGCTTGTACGGTGATATCTTGCCCTATTTGACTGAGCCAATAAGAATCCCGATATTGTAATATTGAATGCCTGGTATTGGTCTGCAGACAGCTACGTTGTGTCAGTGTTTTCAAGGCTATCTTGGCACAAAACATTTTCGCGATATACCACCATCTCTCTATCCATAGATAAAACTGTGTATGACAAATAAATACCTTTGCTCATAGAAAATTATTCTTCACAGCACGTAAGGAAATAGCAGCTGCAATTAAAAAGAAATACATTAAAAGTAAACAAAATTAAAAACAAGCTTTTATAAAAGCGAAATAAAAGTAAAAAATAAATTTTAGTTACATTTGTTATATGCTTTTAGTATGTATATTATAGAATTAGAATAATGACTATTTTAGTAACGCATCATCATTATGTCGGCACACGTAGATAGGTAAGTTCTAGGTACGTAAATATATTTATGTATTTATTATGATTTATATTTATTTATTTACGTCCCTAGAACTTACCTATATACGCACACCTTTCTTACGATGAGATACCAAGAGAAGGGTGATTTTGAACTTAGAATATACTGATTATATACATAGACTATATGACAAATGAAATTACATATTATTTTTGCCTTTTACTTAATTTTTAAAAACGCATGTTTTTAAATTTTTGAAAATTTTTATTTTAATATTTTAGTCTTAAATATTTGGAACTTACATATGTTCTTGATATTTGTTTCGAGCCTCTTCAAGGCGCCGTTTCCGTTTTGTTGATATTTCATTAGTTTATTTTTATTTTGTTTGTTGAGCAAAACTAAAGCCAAAGCCTGCACACCGGCAATGCTAACAATTGCAGAGTGGAAGCTTGCAGATGGCTATTCCAAAAGAAAAATTTCTGCTGAGCTAGGTATCGACGAGTCTACAATGCGGCAGCGTCCCAAAGTTGGGACTAGTGTTACATCTCTAGGTCGGGTATGAACAATTTTTTACTGTTGAATAAGAAGCCAAATTAGCAACCCCCTGTAGATACTTGGATGCCTGATTCTATGGGCTCACTTTGCAGATATTGCGTAAACACGATTTTGACTACGCGGAATCGAATGGAATCATCCACCCTTTCGACAGAGCTACGCAAACGGCCGGGAGAGATTGGATCTATAGATTTATTGAAACACAATTTGTCACTCAAAACACCACAGAAGACGAGTCTCGGCCGGATAATAGGGTTTCAGCAAGAGTCAAGTTAAGGTGTTCTATGACAATTTGTCTGCGTTGTAAAACAAGTACAAATCCCCACCAAGCGGAATTTTTAATGTGAATGAAAGTGGTATTTCAACCGTTCCAAACATAGTGCCAAAAGTGATCACGAGCAACTGGGAAGAAGCTTGTTGGTGAAGTTTCATCTGGGGAAAAGGACGAAAACATTACAGTTGTGTTTTCTATGAGTGCCAGTGGTATTTTTGTCACACCTGCAATAATATGTGCACGCAAGCGAACGAGAAATGAACTTCTAGATGGAGCTCCTCCAGAAACAATTGCAATGTGTTCCGACTCAGGTTATGTAAATTCTGGCTTGTTCATGCAATGGATTATTCACTTTCAGGAAAAGGTGCGAGCCGACAGTGATCATCCTGTGTTGCTTCTGCTGACACTTCCACCCCATAACAGTCACAAAATTCAATCGCCGCACAGAAGAATTTTTGGGCAGCTGAAAGTTTTCTATGCTGCGGAATGCAGCAAATGGTTAGTGACACATCCTGGATTAAATAATACCCCCTACCAGTTTTGTGAATGGTTCGGGTAAGCTTATGAAAAATGTGCAACATTACAGAAAGCAGGAAATGCTTTTAGGGCAAGCGGAATCTGGCCTCTCATTCCTGATTTGTTCACGGACGAAGACTTTCTTCCTTACAGTGTAGCTGATTTTGCACAAAATCGTGGACGTTGTAATGAAGAACGCGGGGCTGACAGAGTAGAATCTTCGAAAGTGGACAAAAGAGTTGACTCAAGACAGACAACATGTCATTCAATTCAAGATATTCGTAGGTCAGTTTCTAATGTAGCACATCTTAATTCTGTGACTCCGGCGACGTGTGAACAATCGATTGTCTTAGACATAAACTAGACAGGTTACTCATGTATTTGATCTAGAACTCCAGAAAAATCCTTCCATTTCCAAAGAGGTCTGAGCCAACGAAAGCAAACATTTTGAAACAATACCCGGTTCGCCGTACAAGAATCCATTGCTTCAAGATCGAAAAGAAAGGGAGAAAAAATTTATGTTGAAGAGCGAAGTAAGAAGTGACTTTTAGTGAAGAAAGGAGGTGGAAAGCAAGTAAAATCAGCCGTTCAGTCAGACCAAATAGAGTGCTCAGGCTGTGAGGCATTGTATGTAGACCCACAAAAATGAGAACTGGATACAGTACACTTCATGTGAAAAATTGTGGTACGAAAACTGTATCGCATATGAGGACATATTAAACATTGTGTGCAATTTGTGTTAATGCTGCTCCAGAATTAGACTAGTTTTTACTAGAGGAGTGTTATGGTTGTCATTTTTCAATGGCATATCTCTTACGGCTTTCTGTTCAGTCTTTGTCCATCTTATGTCAAGGCATAAATTTGAAAATAAGAAATATTGTTTGTATTGAGCAATTCGAAGTTAGTGTCCTACCGAAGTTACTATATCGAACCTACTATCAGTAGTCTATTGCCGTATGGTTTTTTTTTTACTTTTCATTGTTTTATTTAATTTAAAATTTGAGGAGCCGGCATTTATAGAATGTTTAACTTTCGATATAATTATATATTTAAAGTAAGTTGCAATGTTCTTACATTTTAAATCATCAATTATATATTGCTTCTATTAGATATTTAAGCAATATTTTTCAAAATTATAAATGTGTTTGTATACAGAGATTTTTAGACATTTACATGATTTTGTAAATTTCAGTTTACAACTTCCATAGTGATTATATTTCACAATAAGCAGATTACAATAAATATCATCTTACCAAGTTGATAAATAGCATTGATGTATGTATTTTTTTTTTTAAATTTTAACAGGTACTGACATTTGTCCCACTCAAATTGGATCTTTGCCCTACTAGTGGGATAAAGATCCTTATTTGCACATCTGTAGATCTTTGTAACTAATGAAATAATGCACATGTTTTTCTACAATTCTGAATATAACTGAAATGCACTAATGTGTGTGTATTCCAGACATGAAGTGAAAAACATCCTCCACCTAGCCTATTTCGACAGTCAGTTTATAACTGTAAACCTAAAGCGTGGTGTTCTGCCCCATCTTACTCTAAGTATGACAAACTGCAGTTCAATAGGATACCAACAAGCGGTTGAAAATGGTTTGCAAGTTTTGAAACGAACAACTTATTTACAATCATACGAACACTGCAAGTTAAATGAAAGCTTGTAAAACACTGTACTCGATACTGTGTGTGTAAACAGCTGAAACGCGATAAGTAAGTAGAGACCTGGGTTCAAGGACTTACTGGCTGAATTCCGCAGTTCTTCGAGCGCACTGTCTTCCACTGCTTGTTCGTGGGCTGCTGTTTCAGGGAATTGTAATGTGTACATCTGTCAAGGTCACGCTCAAGTCAGTGAGTGTTTTCATTCAGGTCTGCTGTTGGTTCACAGTCCTCAAGAATAAGTTTCAGCAAGACGATCTAATCACGAAAGTAATGTATCTGTACCGGAGTTTAAAATATAACATTATCTCAAATAAATGTGTGATATATCCATTTCTTCAATGATAAGATACGTAGGTATTGACATTTTTAAGCCATGTTAGCTTGGTGTCGTGCTAGAACCGAATTCTCAAATTTTGAATATACATGCTGGTAAATTATACAATTTTGTCCACTTTGAAAGTTACTATTGTGCTAAATGTGCTATCGTTACAACACTTGCAGCAACGTTTATTTTTAGTATTGCCATTATTATTTCATTGTTAACCTGTGACGCTATTATACTGTTTGCATTCGAGTAAATACGTTAAAAAAAATAATTTCACACGAAAGGTTAACTAATTCTTTGGCTCACTTATGGAACTGACTAACTGTAATAAGCTGACTACACCAACGAAATTCTAGTACGAAGGAATGTATAAAGCTATATAGGCCTATAATTACGTACGTAGAAATGTTGAGGCATCTCGCAAATTGTTTCTAGTTAAACTATGGTCTTTTTGACAGTAAATGAGTGTCTGTTAAGTGTAAGTTTGAAACAGCGACACTTTGTTGTGAAGAATTAATTACTGCGCAAGTTATTTTTACTACAAACATACATTTTCTGGAACTCGCGAAACGATTTTATCGTCTTTATATTGCCGTTTTCGATGCGAAGTTTTGGTGCCAAGAAGTCGCAGTGTTTGTATTTCAAGGACGTCTATAAACTTTGTAATCATCCTCTAACAACATTTGTTGACCAAAGCATAACGTAGGCCTCATTTAATACTGCCTGGCTGTGTTACTCTACTGCAGTGCCCCCAAAAAGAAGGTATTTGGCGAGGGTGATTGGGCAATATTGAACTTCCCTCGGCTGTTCTCAGGTTGGGAGGACTCCGTGTTTTTGTACTATACAAGGCAGTGCGGCCTCCTCGACGTAACGCTTTTTTCTCCAGGCGGTCAGGAAGGTATTCCCCTGTTCTTTCAGCTTTTCCGACGTGCAGACAAGATATTTGGCAGCCTAGTGGTTTATTAATATTTCCAGCTTAACATAGACTTGTCTTGTTAATGCGTCGTTATATATGCAAATGACCGGTTATAAGTTACCGTGTCATAGTGTTGGGGTTTAACGTAATTATTTGCATATTCATTGTCCTGGTTGTCGTTTTCAATGCTGCCGTTCACTCTCTATTGTTTCATTAACGTATTTGTTGCCGCATACCCTGTTTGCGCGTGCAGTCAGCTTTTTGTTCTATTCAAAATTTAACTTCTATTTGCGGGCAGTCCAGTCAGCGTTTGTTATTTTGTACTTGTACAAAATTGGTGTTGAGAAACTGTATTCAACGACTATTCACAGTAATAAATTATATTTTGTTAAATGAACATTTATTTAATCATGCAGATTTTGGCGCACGTGTACGAAAATACTTGCGTATCCTTAACTTATTTAATCACTAGTAGACGAGTAACAGCACGATTTTAGAATATGTTTTGAAATTTGTTGCACATCGAATGTATATTTAAATGAAATTTATGTCCAGGATATAGAACGCAGATCGATAACTATACGTTCCTATGATTTCTTTCTTAATGTGCAGAAGTTCCTATGGCGTACTTTTAGTATGAAAAGAGTTACTCGGTGAAGTATTTTAAGCAGTAGCAGTGTTGTTAAACCTCCAGTCTCCTATCAAGGCAATACAGGTTCAATACCCAGTCTGTGCAGGCCCCAGATATATCGCACGTGGGAATCTTAACGGAAGTTACGCGGGCCTGGCACCCTCAAGTCGAGTGTTAGCAATGGACTGCGACAGTATTACGTAGTCAAATACACGGGGCAAAAAAGGAAATTCTGACTGGCTAAGTGCTCAGTCCTCTGGTCTTGTTCGTGTACTTCATATAGAGCATATTAAACTTGAAAGAAACTGAATAATGTCAAAAGTTCTCAAATATGAAATCAATAAATAAAATAAAAACTTTAATGAAAACAATTCCATTATTACGAGTCATTTTTACCCACCGAAGAGAAGTGGCAAAGGACAATATTGTACTGAGAAACTTGTCCCATTCTGTGGAACATGGACTGAATTTACAAGTAGTCTACTACACCATTTTTTTAAAATATTTTATTATTCAGAAATTTCTACAATTTTTTTCTTCCGGTTACATTTCAAACATTTTTTTTCTCCTTGCTTAACTTCGTGTGTTTCTTAGCGAAATTTCCCATTCCGTTACATATTCTTGACAATAGCTGGAAGACTTAAGTTCATACTATTTTTGTAAATGATTCACTGATTTTAACTTTTTGCTGTGCTACGAGCATACAGGTGTCTCTCTTACGAAGCAAACAAATGTTTTAAAAATATTTGCATCGGTCACAAAACCAACACACAAATTTCACTCGGCCGTACGTCAAAGCCACTGCGAAACCTATTACGTCATTTCATAAGCAACTGGATTACTTCATGCTCCTCCGTACACAATGTCGCATCAGCGCATGTATACACTTATACACGTGGCCAATAATCACGCTTCCGACCCACAAATGTTAAATAATTAATGCCATTAAAGACATTGAGGTTCATAAATATGTAACGATAATATATGGTTAGTACTTCGAACTTCACATAAATACATGTGTATAGAATATTTGCGTATAAATTAGTGTATTCAGAAAAAAAAGAATGTGTTTTCTCGCATCCTCTCAGAAATGAACGGCACTAATGTACGTATATTTGTGGCTTAACGCAAGAACAAACAATGTCGGTATATCGTATATGTTGTAATAAAGCATTGAAGTTTCATGAAAATTTTCAGTAACAATAATTCGTAATGTACCTTACTCAGGAATTTCATATTTTACACTAAAAATTTTGATTATAAATGCTTCTAATTAGACTGCATAAACATTATGTACTCCTTTTATTTATTATAACTTTACAATTATTAGTGGTTTTTGCTTACAAATAGTATTAATATCGTTAAGTAATTGGTGGTTTGTTAGACTTTAATTATGCACAAAATATTACCCATTAAATTTTTTATGACTATACTAAAAAATCAAGAACATTTCCAATAGAAATGTATGCATGTTCGACAGTTCACACCTATTCATTATAGTAGATACATAGATACATGTTATAACAAGATCATCGCGTATGTCACATAGTTGTTATCGGCATTCTCAATACAGTCCGGCGACTGTATGATTCATTTCATTGCAGAGAATGGCAAAATAACTCTTTAAAACACAATTACTGTTCATGCAGTCACATTATTCACTATCTCTTCCACCTAGTAAGTAGGCCTACTCTGCACATTCGCCTTGGTGGCCTGTCAACATATTGTGGTAGAAGAGCCTACTCTGTAGATGTATAAAAGGCATTTACGACTGTAGGCCTTTGACTTTTTATGCTGACAATCGTATAGGCGTCACGTGAATTGATCGCACATCATAACTTACAGGTTGTCTGCCTCTTCTTGTGAGAATTAAGGTCTTGAAATCGTCGTGTACACTGAAGGAAACATTATAGAATATTTTACCAGGTGAATCACGTCTGTGTTGTAGCTATTATATCTTAAGCCAAGGAACTGACTCCCCCGAGATTTTTGTTTTCTAGGGACATAACATCCACGAAGAGGATCACTGAAGTTAAGGAAATACTTTCTGCTCAAGTTACACTACTGTTGTAAATGCTTTCCGAGGAATTAATCTTGTCAGATTTGCCCAATCTCTAGGTGTATCTATTTCTGCAGTGGGAAAAAAAAAATTTTTTCAGTAGCTGCATGAATAGATTCCGCCTCCGTGTGCATGCGATCAGACTCAAGAAACTTTTGATTAATGGCTTCCAGCTTGTTATTACAATTTTGCTGTTCGTGGAAAATATTAATGAACATGACTGAGATATTTATGTTTGTGTTTTGGCCACTGCAAGAGTCACTTAACGTATTGACCTCTTCAGGCAGTGACAGAAGATGCTGGCGAATAAATGAACTGATTTTATTTCCCTCACGGCCAGCAATAGTCTCGTCCCGTTTATGGAAAGATATTTCTCTTTAAAAAATGGGCGTCGGTAAACACTTTTGCGAATAAAAACACAATAAATAAATATTTTGATCATCACTAATTTTCTCTTTGTCGATATTTTTCTGCTCATAGCTAGATTCTTCTCAATTTAAGTGCAGTATTTTGTCCTCTTCTATTTTAGATTTTTCTTCATATATGACGTTTGAAGATGCAGTTCATACATTTCACATTTCCCACAAGTATCATTCTTCAATCGATGGAAGAGCAAGTTTATATTTTGTACAAATATTTTACGGTAAATAGCCTCAGACTCATAATGTAGACCCAGTTCTTCACAGTTAAATTTGTACAATCTATACTTCTTAGATATATATATAGACAGGTCTGGATTTAGGTATTTCTTCTCTGTGCGTGATCTTGATTAATTGCTACAGTAACCAGGAAAATATTATATGTGATTCATAAATGTGTGTTTTGTTTCTTCTTACATACATTTTCCTTTTCCATGCCTTCATCCAGCATCCCCGTGACAAATACCATTATAACTTGTGCGTTTTTTCGACAGTGATTCGAACTTTCATTAAGGTCAAATCTAGTGCATTTAAATACATTGTCTGGCATACCTCAATTTTTTTATCATTAGATTTGTTCCTGAAAACGACCGTCCGATGGTACCTCCTGCATTTCTTTGTCTTATACGAACTGTTTTCTTATGGCATTCTTTTACACAACATGATATAAGTTGATTTTCTGCTTCGCTTGATAGTTTACAGAAGTCCATTAAAGTATTTTTCAGATTCTGTTCAATAAATTTCTCGAAGCATTTTCTTCGGCACTTACCCAATAATTCCATACTCTTACCCATCGTTACACTCCTGTTGTCGTAATGTATGGCTTGCTATGCAAATTGGCAGTTTTACGAATATTACGGATTCATCTGGCTAGGTCTGATTTCCTCTTTCTTGTGCTTTCTTGTAGCAAAATCCACCTAAGTAAAGTTACAAAAAACCCAGGCTTGGTTCGGTTTTGCAGCATTTATAAAATTTATTTCACTACAAGAAAAATCCACGAATTTTAGAAACAATGTATGTCCCAGAGATGTATATTAATATCACTCCGTTTCTGTCGTTCAGCGAAAAAATTGTTATTCGTCTTGATGTATTCAGCGGTTGTTATGTTATTTATAAAATTAATAGTGTTTTCTGTTTAAAAAACACATAAAATAGGCCATTTTTACACAAATTCAGCATTTCTTCAAAATTATATAAAATGTACTGTATTTATACATATCTCGAAGTAGCCCATTGCACTGTTCTTAAGTTTGAATTAGTTGTTTTAAGTCAGTTGGTTTTCGTTTCTCGTATAAAACCACTTTATGCAAATTTTGACTATATATACCATTATACAGAAAGTATAAAAGCTATAAAATTTTCGATCATGCAAAAGTAGCCATGCTGTATGTCTACCAAACAAACACTTTCTCTATCCAACAAATTCTATACAAAATGGTTGCATTGACAACACTATAGGAAATAAATTTTACCACTATATTAAACTTAAATTATTATAAATTTTAGTTTATATAGAAATACAAACTGTCAAGCAATTTTTCCTAAGCTGTCTGGAAAGTTTTAGTTGTTCGAACGACGTAAAGGAATGTTTATAACGAGTTTCTGAGTTACATTGCTGGCCACCGTCGCCTCCACCGACCACACCTGCTGCGGTGTTCGTCCAACCCTCCTCTTCTTCCGACCTTTTTCACCGTCCCATAGGACTACGCGATTTGCCACTAGCTGTTTCCCTTCGCACAAGCTAATTACTCTGCCTTTTCCCTAGGCGCCACCTGGCTCCGACTACCAGCTTTCCTGAGCACGTCGTTCCTGCGCTGCTGGACCGGGCAAGAGGCACAGAACAGCAACCTACACAGAAGAGAACTGTCCCGCCAGGGCACCGTCACGGTATATAGATAAACAATAGGCTTAAATCATGACGTTTCTGGGTTCTAACAACATAATAGAAGGACATTAGATAGGTTTTGTTATTAAGTATAGTATAATTCAATGTACATATATTTTTAAATAAATAATCACACTTTAACAATGCACATTAATACAGTTGTAAAAATTTCGTTTAGAAAATCGGTCATATGTAATTTCGTATGCTATGACGTCAGTCAAGCTCATTTCCGTGCGCGCCGTTTTTATTTAACACAATGGCGAACAGGCTGGCTTGAAATTAAACACAAATGTGTTTAAAACAAAGCGTAAATTATGTATCCATGTGCGTATTGCGTTACTGTATTTTAAAGGATCGTTCCATCGTTATGGAAAAATGTGTGCTTATGTTTAAAAGGTACTCGTTCACGTCTGACGCATTTTTTCCGTATTGGTCGTATTGTTACAGCATGTTTGTGTAATTGCGAAATAACGATTGCGGTATACTACAAAATACTTTCCGTTAGTTAAATGACGTAATATCTCATTTACATGATATTTGTGTGATTTCAGCGTGAACGAATTTTAGTAGCTATGTTATTATTTCAAAGAATTCAGTCACAACTTTTTAATATTTCCCTATGTATGTAACAAACGGCGAACTGTTAAATAATGGACTACACATATTCGCTGTGGAATATTTATCATTCCTTAGCCAGCCAAGAGTGTTGAAGTTCAGTCAGAAGACAAAAGTTCCTAACCAGAATAAAATTAATACTGCTTTATAATAGAAGTCAAATATAACATAGTACTCTACGAAAAAATAAAGGTTACTCTGAGCAGAGTAAAATTTAACTTGAACAATAAAATACGAGATCGGAGTGAAGTGTGTCTAGAAAGTAAGCCGAGCTATTTCTACTTTATGTAAACACCCAATGAAAGTTTATACTAACCTGCACAACGAAACTAAAACCCACATAATAAATAATCAAATTTTGATATCAGTAACATGAACGTACTGGACCGCGCTTGGAAATCAATCTCTGCGTGTAAAACAGTTGGACCGAAAGTCAAGATACACGACTGATCTTGATACTTTACTCTAAGGTGGAACTGTGTTTGATAACATACTTGGTTGTTATTGGTTGCTCGAGGCTCGTACAGACAGGCGCACTGTGTCTGCTTGGCAACTGAGTGTTGTCGAATTTTACTTACTAGTAGGGACTCGTAAATTCACCTGCGGTTTTCTAACAAGATACTTGATTGCAAGCCGATTTTCACCCGTTCGACGTCTGATCTACAACGTCGTGGATTTTAACGTGGAACATTTTGATCTAGTAGTTAAAGGTTCTACGGTAGAGCGGCCAATCTCTAGAGATGATGGTTTGTCGCGGAAAACTTGACTGCTTTGCTGGGTTTCAACATACGTTTATCTCATGAAAATATGAGTGGCTTTACCATGTGCGTAGATCTGTCACCCTATTTGACTAAACCAATAAGATCCCAGCTGTTACAATATTTAATTACTATTGTTGGTCCGCAGACAGCTACGTTGTGTCAGAGGTATAGGCTATTCACTATAAACTGAGCACTCCGCAGAATTTGTAATTCATTAAATATATATTTTATTGTGCCAATAGATGTTAACTTTTGAAAGTGTGGAAACGCTTACACTGGTTTTTACTTACATGGAAGTTTTCATATTAAACATAGTAAAGGTGGCAGCAAAGCGGCTGAAAGTAATGCTCACTTTATCGTGAACGGCCTATATCACACAATCATTAGAGACACTGGAAAATCGCGAAAATGTTTAAGATAGTCTCCAATAAACTGTATTATATTAACCGTGACACGTGTGAACAGTTTTGGGACAAATCACACACGCTGTGTGTCCAAGCTGTGCAGTTCTAACTGGGCCTGTTGTACAGAGAAAAAGTGCTACAATAAACGATAGCCAGTGTTGATACAAAACATGCAGTGTTATATACACCACGTTGAAGCCTAGCAAACAGTCAACTATTGTCGCGGTTTTCCAGTGTCTCTAACAATCATGCAAGTCGCAAGAAACCAGTGTTGTCAAAGTTACGTTGGCACAAAAAGTTTTCGCGATATATAATGATCTCTACCGATCGCGTGTATAGGTCGTTCGCGATACAGTGAGCATAAAAATTTTAACATTTTAAATAATCAGTATCCGTTACTGCACAAAATTTTACATTAACAATATTCGCCTTACTCGTTGTAATGTTGGCAGCGAATTATCGATCGTAGTTCCGTGCATTTTTTTTTTAATAAAACAGTACTGAAATTGAAAGTATCTGAAATTGACATATTTGTATTTTTATAATTATTAAACATATTTCATCAAACTGTATAGATTCCTACCTGCTGTACAATTTATCTTACATGCGCAAACATCAAGTGACGTGTATCGTTAGCCGTAACTCGCGGAGGGAATGGAAATTGGTTGAAAATTGAATTTTGAGTGCTGACTTTATCCCGAACAGCCTATAAAAACAGTCTGATACGTAAATGACGTCACACAAAGACTTGTGAGCAATGAAATCACTAAGTTTTTTGAGTATGTAGAGATCAGTACAGTCTAGTTTGTCACCAAATATGCCTAATAACTAGGGACAGGATGGCTTCGCAAAACGATTTTTGCGTCATCTAGTTTCAGTGCCACACTTAAGGCTCTACTTAGTAGTTATGACAGCTGGCGTTTGAGCAAATATATGTCTCTTTATTTTGACTGCACCAACCAGACACGGTTATCTGCGACTCAACACGTCTGTGATTTGCGGATAAAACCGTCAGACGCTGAGAGTTAAAGTATCAAACCACTGGAGAAGGAAATTTATCGCGGGAAAAGTTGACTGTTTGCTAGGCTTCAATGTAATGTTTTCATTTACGACGCTTTTATTTCGTTACTGGCGAGTCCCTATTTGACTGGGCCAATGATAACTCTGGTGCGCTACTACTGGATGTCTTTGATTCGTCTGTAAACAACTATACCGTGCCACATAACCGCCGCCCAATAATACATGACTAGAGGTACGTCAATTTCGCGGATTCATCTGGCAGCAGCCTAGACTTGTCAGTCCTATACACCCACTGGCCACAATTGATTATATATTGGCTTATAAGCGTACAAGCAGGTAGCAAGCGATAGCACTTCGCATTATTTCCTTATTTACTACTGGCTTCCAGTAGTCAAACGCGTTTCGTAACAACCGCCAGAAAATCACAGACATGACAATGAAGTATACACAACTGGCGTTCAGCCTGACCTGGGATGTATCTGCGAGATTTACGTACATGACGCAGGATGCTACACTGATTTGCAGAATACGCTGGCAGAAAACATTATCGCTATAAATCACCTTCTCTACCAATCACAAACGACGAAGCAGAGCTGGATGGTGTGCACGTAAGGCACCGAAACAAGTTTATGACAAACATTTTCGTGAATACTTCATATCTCTACAAATAACGCTAGTTTTGCGTGTCTCTGCATATCGGGAAGAGGCACGTGACTTGAGCGGAGATATGTTTTTACCAGCTTGGTGCATTGCCTTATGTGCAAATACAATGATCTGCCTCATGATTAGTGATATGATGATTTAAACTCACAGTGCCTTGGGGTACTATCACACACACACACACACACACACACACACCAACACACACACATATATATATATATACACACACACATATATAATATGCAGCCATTTCCTCTTTCGAGGAATTTGTATTTTCACGCAGCGGACCTATCGTGAAGACTTTCCCGCTTCGGCCTCCCATCAGGCGGGGACTCAGGATACGCCCGACCACCACATTATCCTCAGGCTAACATTTAGTTGCTACTGTCAAACCCCTTAACAGAACGCTGAAATCCACCTTGGGGCAACTACCATAGGGGTAACTGGTGTAGCCATGATAGCTTCAGGCCACCCTTCTGAAGACCTTGGGGTACTACCAGCAAATCGCAGACGTACTGTGCTGCAGTGCCGTCATCCTAATTGGCACAGTCAAATAAGTGAGGGTCGTCTCTGAACAAAGACACGCTGACAATAACCATGGCGAAGATGTACAGATTTGTCCGAAAGACGTTGGAATAAGTTTCTGCAAAATTGTCCACAAAAATTCCACGACGTTGTAGATCAGACGTCAAGCGAGTGAAAAACTTCTTTCAGTCTAGTCAGTTGTCAAAAAAACACAGGTAAATTTGCAGGTCCCTACTCACAGATAAAAGTAGAATGCTCTGTCACATTAGCTAGGTTTCATTCTTGCGTGTTCCTCTTCAGTTGTTGATTGGCGTGCAACGAGTGACAATTTTCCGTTTACAGTTTTTTTTATGGTAATATGACTCCGCATCAAAGTGGAAGGTTTCATGAGCTAAAGTTTAAAGCCTACGCTTTCTATGTTCCGATTCCGTTATTCAAGTTTTACATCTAACCTGCTCAATGATGATTCTAGAACTACGATATTGATCGCTAGAAATTCTACTTACGTGTGTTACGTCTTTACAGAAATTGACCTCTTCACCGTGTAAGAATTCTCCTCGGCAAGTCACGAAAATATCGGCCAGCGGGAGACGTCGAACGAGCTTATAGTCACTTGGAGTCTAGTCAACTGTCAGAAAATAACGCGAATTTTGCATGTCTCTAACAATCATATAAAGAGCGAGGTGGCGCAACGTTAACACGTTTGACTAGCGTTCAGGAAGACCCGGGTTAGATCCCAGGCTCCGGCCATCCTGATTTCTGAATTACATGATTTCCTGAAATCGCTCCAGGCGAATTCTCAGATTGTTCTTTAACAAAGGCCATGGCAGACTCGTCTCCCAGCTCCTGCCATTGTAGCATGTCTATAATGGCCTCGCTGTCGACGAGAAATAAATCCCTTTACTTTACCTTAACACCAATCATGTAATTACCACAGAATATTTAGGAATACAGAAGTGAAATATCCGATAGGACAGCGAACTCAGTCCCACACGCTTGCAAAATGTCTTCCCTGGCCAGCAACATGGCGGATAAATCTACGGCCAATCAACGTAAAGCGGCTATCCTACTAGCCGGTCGCCACGCCAATAGGAAACCTGATATAACGTGCAGAAACCAAGCAGACACGGGGCTTGTATTAAGGGGCCGGTTCATGCGTCGAAAATCGTCATTCTTGCATTTGGGTTTTATGTTGTTAAAATATGGTGAAGGGCATCGAAGCAATGCTCCCCACCACTCCGCTGGCCTGTATATAATCCCATACCACTGCGGGAGGCATTCAGTCGTGGAGAGACAGTCAGACGGGGAGGTTGTATTGTCCTCTTCTCTCTCCCC
>PNEQ01082071.1:0-14307 GCA_003012365.1 Medauroidea extradentata | reverse complement strand
CGCAAGTTGCTCGAGTGTTGACATCTCGGAATGCCGAATGACCAAAGCGCTAAAATGTTGTCAACACATGTTGATCAGTCTAGGGAATTCGCCAACATTTGCTCCCAGCATTTGCTGCCAGCATTCGTTGACAACATTGCTGCCAACAAAAGCTGGCCAACATTTGCTGACAGCATTTGGTGTAAACGCGGCTTAAGGTAGTTGGCACGTTGTTCTACACAGTTCATCCCGCCCCTGCTTCCATGCTCCGGGAGTGTTTGCTCATGTAAAGCATTTCTTCTGGAGCCGTCACTCCATCACCCCATGCACACCACACTCATCATCGCGGGTAAAAGGGTGGAATGTTGGAGGGGGAGGGGGGGAGGTATTTCGGGCTCAAACGGCGGGATAGGGTGCGCCAGGCGACAGCTGTGAGTAGTGACGCAGTTCAGTTGTTGGGAAGGTTTCGTAGTGTCATACGGTACGGCTGTTGTCAGACGAACGATATTTCTGGTACAGTTACGGTATCTCGCACAAACGACTGCATTTTTTTTTTTTTTTTAAAGCAGTAGGTCAAATTCATTACACTCCGGTCAGCGGTGCCGTTAGCACTCGCAACGATTTTATGCGTCACACACACAAACTTAGCCTGTCTAGAGAACTACTTTAACAGGACGTGGTACATAATTCAACGCTAAAAGCATTAATCTATAACTGTAGGTTTCTTGAAGCCAATTTGCGAAAGTTAAACAATAGCAATCCTAGACAATAGTTTTAGCCAACGTTTTAAACAAAATTGTTTCCAGTGTTACGAACTTTTGAGGCGCAATCTCTGACGCCGGAACCTCGTGCATTTAACTGCGGCGCAAGAGATCACGCGTAACGAATTAGTAATTTTGGATTAATATTTACTCATAAAGTTCGCAAATACCATTATATAGGATTGTCATGGAGTATTTTATCCATATTGGCTTCGAGAAAAGCGCAGAAATCAATTGATGTTTTCTGCGTTTATTTATTTACACGCACTCTTAAGGTTGTTCAAGTGGTGAAAAATACAATTTTATATTTGCATGAAATAGTGTTAGTTTTGTACACACTACTTGAGAGAACACATACTTCTAACGAAAAAAAATTAGCTCTGCCAGTTTTCTCGTAATGGCACTTCAAAGTCAAAATTTGCATGTTTTTACGTCATACAAAACTTGAAAACCAGTTGACATAATTAAATGAAAAAAATCACATCAAAACCACGTATCACTGTCTATGGCTTGTAGCATATAAGACCCATTACATAACATTTTTATGTTAAATAAAAAATTTCAAAATTTGAAATTTTTTTTTGGTACGTCTAGAAGTTTATTTTAAAAACAAAAATTTTATAATGGGGTTTTATATGCTTCAAGCCGTAAACAGTTACGTGTAGTTTTGATGTAATTTTTTCCATTTCAATATATTTACTGGTTTTCAATTTTTGTATGAAGTAAAAATATGCAAATTTTGACTTTGAAGTGCCATTACGAGAAAACTGGCTCAGCTAATTTTTTTTTTCGTTAGAGGTAAATGTACTCTTAAGTAATGTGTACAAAACTAACACTATTTCATACAAATATAAAATTATTATTTTTCACCACTTGAACGCCCTTAATGCCGTTCAAGTGTAAAGTTGTAATTAATTTTTTTTAACGAAATTATGTTAGTTTTGTAGACGTATATGAGACTGCATTTTCTTCGTATAGAAAACTCTTAGCATACGTAGTATTCGAATAACTGTATGTCAAAGTCAAAATTAGTATGGTTAGTGATTACACCCGCACACGTCTAGCGAATACCAACAGTCCTACCGAAATTAGAATATTTACACTGTGATTATGTGTCACGGGCTACATGCCAAAAATTATAAAAACATGAACGAATGTATTTATTTTCGTTTTTTTTTTAATTCCTGAAATTAATGTTCTTTATGTCGAATATTAGTATCTTATGTGGTACACTAAAAAACTAAAACCATTCTGTATCAGTCTGATATATATATATATATATATATATATATATATATATATATATATATATATATATATATATATATATATATATATATAGCGACCTGAATTCGAAACCGTGCTAACTCCAAAATTTATGAAATAGCAAAAAAAAATATATATATATATATCTTTTTCGTGTACATTTCTATCTATCTTAAATATATTACTAATTAAAATACAATATTTTTACTCCCATTTGTGTCATATTTCAGATAAATGAACACAGTACAGAAATGCTAGTGTTTAAATTTGAGAGTTAGCATGGTATGGAATTCAGGTCCACACACACACACACACACACACACACATATATATATATATATATATATATATATATATATATATATATATATATAATATGTGTGTGTGTTTTTTTAATAACGGCATTTCTCCTAATTACAACGAACCACGTTTATAGTTCTCCGAACAACTATCAATTCGTTGTGGTTGGTTTATGTGGGCGGTACCTTGAGAAAAGAAAATTTATATACCGTATACTATGCTTCTGTTAAAACATGAACAAAAATCAGTTCGGTTATTTTTACTATTTGGATGTTCCTACAACAATCTGCTCTTTAGACGTAGCAATATGTTTGTAGGATAAATCCAACAGTTGACCTACTTTTTCTTGTACAGAAGTGCGAAGTAGTAAGGACGACATTGCAAGTGTACCGCGCCTCACCATAGCCTCTAGGCGCAAGTAACTGACGTAGCGTGCACTCTTATCGCCAGTAGCTCGTCTCTATGAGACGTTCAGTCGTTATACTTTGATTTTTTGTCACTATATTAAAGGTAATGTTGTATTGTAGCTGTCTGTAGTTATTTATTTGAAGATTTTGCACCAATATCCAATATTTGCATGTCTAAAAAAAGGACCTTCATTTTCGTTATTTCCGGCCTAGAGAAAACAGGTTTTTAAAATTACAGGAAGACTTGAAATGGGTATATGTACATGTAGCGTTTGTTTCTAAGGAGACACCACTTGCTACGTTCAGTAGTTTCCGAAAAAACTCGTGTCGGGCGAAGCTGTGCACCTGGGCAGACTATCACTTCCTCGTTCAAATTTTGTTATAATACTCAAATTTAAAATAAAAAATTTCAAAATTAATTTTTTTACAGAAACAAAAAAAAAATATATTTTTAATTTTTAAATAGGAGAACTTGTAGATTACAACATCGTTATTCAATTTTTTTTTTTTTGGTATGTTGGTTGGTTTTAGTGGTGCATGAAACCGTAAAATTCAAATCTTGACGTTTACGAGTCATAACGCAAAAACTATGAGAGATAAAAATATTTTATAAGAGAAAAATTTTGTCACAATTTATGCCCAAAACAAAACAAAAAAAAAAAAAAATCTGATGCAAATATATAAAAAATATGATGATGAAAAGTGCTGTAGACCATGCCCTTAAAGGAGTAAGTTCTGAAAACTATATTCCAGGTAGCATAACTTCCTTATATTCACTTTTCGAGTGAATTGTTGTTGAAACATTGATGAAACGGTCTTTTACAAATGCGCACGGAGTAGGTTAACACTATAAAGGCGTTGTACCGCCGCAACGAATTACGACGCAGCAGTTGGCATGAACGCTTAAATCATTTGTTTCATAACTCCAGCTTCTCTCGCCCCTCCCCTGCTCCATGGGAGTTTGGGGCACGCGAGCGTTGTTTGTTCTCAGGGCGCAGTTTTTAATCGAGTCTCGGCTTCGGGCCGGAAATGAACTTGCGTTGTTTGCCAGCCCACCTTAATTCTTTATTCTTTATTCCTCTTATCCCAGCACGTTCTTCCCCTCTTCACCCCCCCCTCTCTAGCTAACCTCAAACCCTTCCTCTACTTTCGCGCGCCGCCTCGATTAGTATGCAGATTGGCGTGGCCGAGTTTCGACCTGGGCGTACGCCGACTTTCGCGTGCGCGCTTGCATTGGTGCCAACATGAGAGAAGGAAAGAAATACCACCGGTATCTGTTTTTTTTTCTCTATGGCACCTGCTGCTGGCACGTGTTGTCTGGTGATTAAAGAGCATACGCATCCATAAATAAATCCCTACAGAGGCCGAACCCGGTTTTGTTTTACATTTGTCTGGTGCAGGTGGTTCGGGATAAAGTGAGCACTAAAAAATGCCCTGCTAAAGTTCTATTTTCAGTCAATTCGCATCTCTCCGCGCGTAACGGCTAATGAAGGGAAATGTCTTACCTCTCTGGACACGTCTCTTGATGTTTGCGAGTGTAAGATAAATTGTGCAGTCGGTAGGAACCCATATAGTTAGGTAAAAAATGTTTATAAATTATATAAAATTCAAATACAGTAAACCCTCTTTATAAAGACCCCTCACGGTTCTCTAGAATAGGGACTTTATATAGAGGTGGTCTTTATAAAGGGGTGGTTTAATTGTATAGTAAAACCCTTATTTTAAAACCCCACGGTTCTTGATGAAATGGTTGTTATAGAGAGGTAGTTGTTATAAAAGGGGTTGTTATAAAGAGGTTTTTGCTGTATGTAGATTTCGGTTGATTTTGTTTCGGTATTATTGTATTTAATCAGGAAAATACACGAGACTATATTGTATAACTTCGCTAGCAACCATACAGTCAGTAAGGCAACTGTAGTTAATGTTAAATTATACGCAGTAACGGCTAGTGATATTTTTCAAAGGTTGAATTTTCAGTGCTCACTTTATCCCGAACGAACTATACGCATATTTACTGCGTCGAGAGGTTCGTTGGCTTGCCACGAATACCCCTGCAACTAAGATTTATTTCTTGGGTTCAAGGGGTCTCACTACCTGCGTTGCAGCAAGTTACGGCTATATTTTTTACGAAACTATTCAACGTGCATAACATTTATATATCTACGAAAAGAACACACACTTATGTCGCTATAGTTAAAAAATTCGGTGTGTTTATTAAAACATCATTTTCGGGCCCCTCATAATTGCCAAAAATGGATTTTCCATCCAGTGAGTGAAGAGGTTTTGGTCAACGCTTAACATCGAGGTCCCTAGCGTTGGTGAAGGGTGACATGAGGCGAGTATGGAGCAGCGCCGGAATGAATGGGCGGGGGAAGCGGGAGATCCCCGAGAAAACCCGCCGACCAGCGGCATCGTCCGGCACGATTCCCACATGCGAAAATCCGGGGACCGACCTCACCGGGAATCGAGCCCGGATCGCCTTGGTGGGAGGCGAGAGGTCTGACCCCTCGACCACCGCGGCCCGATTTTCCATCCAGACTGCCGTATCTGGAAAAATAACAACCGGTTTCGACAAACACAAATATAGAAACAAGCCTAAGGGCCGAATCTATAGACCTCTTTCGAATGACAACCAACTACTCACCAATGCTTCCTCTATGGGGATAGCAGTTGGTTGTCATTCGAAAGCCGTTTATAGATACGGCCCTTAGACTTTGAACTGTGCTACCCATAAATAAAATAATGTGGTCACCGTATATATGGTATCCGTATAATAATAAAGCACTGCACGCCAGCTGAGTGGCTTGCGCGGAGAGGCGATAATGTATTACATACGTCTATCAAAGGCGCTCTTACTGGTCATGCCTCACACACACAAACGCAGCCTATCTAGGGATGCCTCTTAAGGTTATGCTCTCTTGTTTCTACTTTTTTAACTGTATTAATTTTTTACGCCTAAACGAGATCAAGTATCAAAAATGTGCCTGGTAGTTTTGTTTACAAGCGTCTTCTCCATGTTGGCTGGTTTTTTCATTGCAGCCAATACAATAATGGTGGTAGTTTTATGTAACTAACGGAATTCTGGTTAATTTATTTTTTAGCCTAAACCGTATAGTTTCTTGTTTTGAAACAATTAGCTCTGTCTTGGCGAAAACCATTTGAAACAAAGCTGCCAAAACATATTTTCTCGTTTAAACTTTAAAAAATAATTATTGCGAAACCTGTAGAAACAAGAGATATCTACTTGTAACATTGATAATTGTTTTTGTCATAACCATTCTTATTTGTTGAAATGCAAATTTGTGTTGCTACAGTAATCATAATTAACACATTTATAATTATGTATCTCAATTAACACATTTATAATTATATATACGTCAGTAGGAACAGTCATAAGGGTAGTGTAGACATCTGCAGATAACTTGTGGGAATAGTTGAGTTAACCTATTTGTTGCACTAAGCTCTCGAGTTATGATACATGCTAGGAAGATCAATGTTATTGACACAGAATATTAAGGAGTGCAGAAGTGAACTAGTCGGCAAGGCGGCAAACTTATTCACACATGCCAGTAAAGTGACTTCGCTGGCCAGCAACATGGCAGCAACGTCTACTGTCAGTCAGCGTAAGTGCGGCTGCCCTGCTGGCCGGCGACCAGGCCAATTGAAAACCTGTGCGAATACAATTAGAAAGCTGAAATGACTCAGTTTTTTAGTAAACTAAATTAAAGCAAGTGATTTTTTTCTTTAACTAGCCTAACTTATTTGTATTCTATCGCCTGCTCTCATTTTATAGGCCCTTTATTCAATTCAGTGCGAATAGCGGCGAAACTCATCCTTTGCCAAACTCGTCCGTACGTAATTCAATAATCTCACTGACCAATAGTAGAGTTAACCTTATTTCAGCCTATGTGAATACACGGCCACGCACTCAAAAGAAACAAGACAAAACACTAACCCAGAAATGTATACACAAAGCATTAAGTAATTGTGTGTTCTACAGCAGGACATGAAAATGAGTTTGGGAAAGTTACCAGACTTGCTCTAGAAATTTATCCCTTTCTTGACCTGAGGCATAAGACTTACCTACATTAATTAGTCTGGGCAATGTTAGTACAGGAATGGCGTTTCAACGAAACATACAACATAAAGAGAATCAGTAACTATGCACAGTGAGGAGTTACGATTCCGAAATTATTAATTTTTTATTGGTAATGCTGTGCGGTAAACAGTCAAACACAGAAATGTTTGTTTCTAGTTTGGAACTGTGATATGAGCATTGCTGTTAATAGGAACTGTTTGAAAATCTAAAAATCACACTTGCCGTGAGTGGTAAATCTAACTCAACATAATATTTGATATTCTAACGTAACTCCTCACATGAACTCTTATGCAGGAGCGAATTTATATGTTCTGTTGGTGATGGATAAGGAAGAGGAGTGGAAGCATGTTCCCTTTTTGTAAGTTCAGGCCTGGACTTTCGAAACATAACGTGGTAAGTTTCCTGTAATTGTTACAGTAATTGTGTGTTAGTGGCACAACAATTTAAACTAGTTTCAAATATTGCGTAGCCCAACTTTTCAACTACACACTGACATGTTATTCAGATTACCCACCGAATAGTTTCAACTACCAAGAAATGTCTTGTAGAAGTACAAACCAGTTAGCCTATATGGTGTGGGCGATAGACTGTCGAAGACAAGGAAACTAAAACACGTTTCAAAACAGAGTTGTTGAGATCTTTCAAAACAGTACACACATTAAAAACAACGAGGTCATGTGAAATGGGAAGAAAAAATTCTGCGTATCATAAGAATAGGGAAGGAAGCGGCCATAGTCAATATTTAAGGGTGTTCAAGTGCGATAAAATCATAATTTTATATTTATATGAAATAGTGTTAGTTTTATAGACTACACTTGTGCGTGCAGTTTCGTCTTACGAAACAATTTTAGCTGACGTAGTTTTCTCAAAAAGTTGCGTCAAAGTCAAAATTTGCATGTTCTGCTACCATGCAAATAGCGAAAACCAATTGACTTTCGTACGTGAAATAATTCACAGTGAAATGACATACTGTGGGCTACGTAATAAAACATTTGAAAAAACCCACGAATTGGTTTTGTATTTTAAAAAAATTGCTGAATTTTCAATTTTTTTTTGTACTTTTGCGATTTTTTTAAAATTCAAAATATTACGTTGTGGGTTTCTTAATTTTCCATTGCATAGCTCATGGGATGTAAGTTCACAGTGAATTATTTTGTTTAAGTAGGTCAGTTAGTTTTCAATATTTGCATGGCAGCGTAACAAACAAATTTTGACTTTGACACACCGTTATGAGAAAACTATGAGAGCCAAAATTCTTTCGTAAGAGTAAAAGGTAAACACAAGTATCGTCTACAAAACTAACAATATTTCGTGAAAATATAAAATTACGATTTTATCGCACTTGAACATCCTTAAGAACCATTCCAGAATTCGTCTGGGTTTAGCTCGGATAACCCTGGGAAATCGAAATCAGGATAGCCTAATAGGAAACATAAGTCGTGACTTTTCGATTGTGAGTCCAGTAGTTTACCATTACGACACCTCACTCGTTTCCAGCTGCAGGCGGCCAGGAAAAAGTGAACACTTTTGACACCTTGGTTACTATTTTCCTTTCAGATAATTTATAGTTTCCTGCCACTTTTAATACAAGCAAGTGACACTACTTCACAATCATATATTTAACGCCTGAAGAGATTAAATAATATTCCAGACAATATTATCTTCAGAAGTGCTCACTATAATGATTTGTTGAAAATAACTCATTCAGTACGAATTGGTAATTAAAATGCACGTTTTCTGTTGCATTTATTTTGCAGCGAGTTTTGTGTATGCATATACTACACATAATTTAGATTGAAACAGATTTTGACAAGTTACTGTTCTTGTGTTGTACATGTTTTGCCAGTATCTGTCGACATTTTTGACATCAACATGAACTTTAGGTAGAGCCCACGGTTTTTGGTGAAAAGAATTCTGCAACCATTTGTTTCCATACCTTGTGTGCGCATCTGCAGCCTTGTTTCATGGTCAGTGATTGGCTGTTTATAACTCTCAGCGTCAAGCGTTCTACCCGCAAATCACAGACGTGTGGTGTCGCAGTAACCTTGTTCCTGTTGGCACAGTCATATGAGCCACGTCTACAACCCGCCAATAACAATGAAACAGAGTTACAGATGTGCATGCAAGGCACTGAAACAAACTGTTGCAGAATTATTTTCACCAAAAATCGTGGGCTCTAACTTTAGGTGTTAATTTTACTGAACGTACAGTATGTTGTCTTGTATTGTGCCAGATATTACGTCATGTTAACAGAAGTTGTCCCATAAGAACCACGTATCTTACCAATTACTACCTTATTCGAAGCCAAATATTTTAAAGACTAATAATAGATAGCTCTGTGTTAATAACAAAGAAAAGTGTGTGAATGATAACGTAGCGGGATGAGGTGGAACTATTGTATAAATTAGTGCTACCGATATTTTTATCTACGAAAAGAAAACGCATTTGAAACTACGCTAACATGATTTCGGGGTACCTCAAAATGCTTAAAAACGAATTTTTCTGACTGATTTCATAAAAAATACCAACCGGAATCGTAAAACGAAAACAGAGAAAAAATCGCTGGACTGTAATACGTACTTTACGTAAATAAATCAGTGAGGTCGCCGCGTAAAGTCCCATAGGAAAAAGTCGACACCGCACAACGTTTACGCTCCTCGCACATAAGGGCGATACTGTTGTTAACACACGAGCGAGTCTAGCTCTTATAGCCTGTTTTTTTTTTTCCGTACGTCAAACGTGGTATCCTGTGCGTGCTGTACCAGTTTTAACTAGGTACCATGCAACTTTAAGCATGGTATTCACATTTTAAATTAATAATAATTAGAGATGGTGAAATTTCGCGAATTCAATGACCTGCATGTTAGAATCAAATATCCTATACATTCTCAAGCCCCAACCATTTGTCCATATAGCTGCTACTCAGTGGAACAGCTGACAATGAACGAATAGACAGGGCTTGAGTATGCATAGAATATTTTATTCTAACATGCAGCTCATTGAATTCGCAAAATTTCACCATTTTCTAATAATAATGTTTCGTACGTGGACCTAAGTCAATAAGAACTTGTTTAGTAAACATTTGGAAGTTGTTGTGTTGGCAGTGGCCACTGTTGGCACCTGTGCTCGAAGGTCGCTTCGTTCTGCCACGTGCCATGTGCGAGCCTCAATTCACGATGATTACAGTGAAAGCGGCCGCTCAATTAATGGGACAGGGGAAATGGGGTGGGGGGAGGGAGGAAAGCAAGTGGGTTTGCCCATTATCTCTGGCCGCATTGTTGACTTTTCCACCGCCTGCTCTTCAAACCCCCTGCAACTCTTGGTCCCCGGGGGAAGAGGACGCGGCAAAACGCTTTGGCGCGCAGATCTGCGCGAGGACCCTCCCACCAGTTCCGCAGCAATTAACGCCGCCCAGCTAATGAGAGGTCTCCTAGTCGATGCCGTTCGCGTGTTCTTCCCTCGTAAATAAACACTGCTTCAAAAGCTTGCCTCTATTCCCCCTTGCCACCTCCCCTACCACCGTTCCAACGATCGCTTCAGTCGCCGCCAACGTTGTTAACTTATGACATGAGCGTCCCTAGTTAATAAATTAGCACCATTTCAGGATTATTTGTTTATTATAATTTCTCAAATAATAATATAGCTACGTAGTCGAAGTTTTGATGCTGGAATATTAATATGATTGTTATTGTAATATAGCTCCACTTGTTTATAATACATAAGCATCTTTTGTGAATTCATTTCTGTATTAAAACCCTTTATAGGTCATTTGGAATAAAGTGAGAACTAAAGATTTAACCTTAGGAAAAAATCAATAGCCGCTACTTCATATACTTTATCATTAACGGTAGTTACCTTATTCGTTGTACGGTTGGCAGCGAATTGCCGAATGTAGTTCCGTGTATTTTCTTATTTAAATGCAACAATAAGGAAATAAAATCACACGAATTCGACGTATTTGTGTTCTATATAATTAATAAACCTTTTTTTATCAAACTGTATAGTTGCCTTCAGATTGCACAATTTGTGCCTTATACGCGGAAACATCAAGTAACGTGTCCATAGAGGTTAGACATTTCCCGTCGTTAGCTGTTACACGCGGAGAGGTACGAATTGGCTGAAAATAGAAATGTAGCAGGGCTTTATTGAGTGCTCAATTTATCTCTAACCACCTATAGTTTTTTTTAAACCCGACTAAAAGCGAAGCGTGTTTTCACATAGTCTGTCCCTTTTTCTCTTCTAAACTCACAGATAGGCCCCCTCAGGTCAGCGTCACCCCTTGGCTTCCACCTCTCAGTGTAGCTTCTCAGACGAGAACCCACCCAGCTGTCGCTCCAAGTGTACGCTTGTTCAGATATCAGTTATGTAGGGCGGTTCACGGGCTTATTGAAATCGTCACATTAACAATATAATTTTGAATAGTTTTATGTGACAAATACATGTCTCTCGGGTGCCCACTGATGAAGAGATCTTACTTGGGTGGTCCTGCATTTAATCATTTCTTTATTATTGCCTTGGCACTCCCTTGAGAAGTGAAATAAGTCTAGGGTCAAGCAGTTGCGTAGGAGACACGAATTTACAGTTGTTTTAAATTGTTACTGTGTATTCTGCAACTACGTTTATATTGGCTGCTGCATCAGTGAGTGCATCTGTCATGGTACCGCGAGAGTCAGTGAATGTTTTCACATAAGTTGGTTATTGGTGCATATTCCGCAAAGTCGAGTTAAATTGACAGTTGTCCAGTCGCGGAAGTAACTGATACGACTAGGAGTTTGATATTTAGCGCCTTCCCCAAATGAATTTGCAATAATTCAGGGTCCGAAGTTATTACCAGGAACTGGAATTGCTCCATAAGACTCGGTTTCAGTCGCCATATTGAACTTTATTTTTTTTTTTTCAATTCTGAAAAGAAAAATGTTAAATCGGCGAGTAAACCGCAAATTCTATTTACCTTGAGCTACAGTACAAGCATTGCAATAGGGTTAGTAATTTATAGTTAGACTGTAATCAGTCGGGCAAATTGTGAATATAAAAATATTTGCCACACGGATTGCGGCGTAATTATATGTTAACAGCTAAATCACAAGATCTATACTGTAGCGAAATGTAAATATAATTTGAGGTATAATAGCATATTTAACAATTTTCTTCTTAGAATTCCAAAAAAAGCGAAAAATAATAAAATTCCATATGGCGACTGAAACCGAGCCGTAAGGATGTTCACGTAGCGAAAATGCGTAATTTTATATTTGTACGTGACAGTGTTCATTTTATAGGCGTTACGCGGGACTATATTTTCCATTTGTAAAAAAAAATTAACTCTCATAGTTTCCCCGTAGTGACATCAAATTTTGCAAGTTGCGGGAACTTGGGAATAACAAAATCCAAGTAACTTACTTGAATGAAAAAATTACACTAGAATGAGATATTATGGGCCGTATGCTAAAATATTTAAAAATGTATAATGGAAATCATTTGTACTAAAAAAAAAAAGTGAAAATTGTGACAATTTACTTCATTCATAGCAATTTTAAAAATTTTAGCATATGCCCGTAATATCTAAATTCAGTGCAGATTATTTAATTCATATAAGTCACTTGATGTTTGTTATTCCTGTGTTCCCGTAACTTGCAAATTCAAACTTTGACATGCCTTTATGGGAAACTATGAGAGGTGAAAAATTCTTACAAGTGGAAAATGTCACAAGTAACGTCTATAAAACAAAACACTATGACGTGCAAGTATATAATTATGAGTTTTCGCCACGTGAACACCCTTAAAAGATTTGTGCATCAACGTGTTTGATTGCTGTATGTTCATGCCTGCATCTCTTCTGTTTCTTGGCGAATGATTGGATGTTTTAACTCCTGCCATCTTGGGGTTGTATCCGCAAATCACAGACGTGTGGTGTCGCAGTTAACATTGTTGCAGAGTCGTTTTTCATGTGACTGTGCCAAAGACACACAACCAATTACCATTAACCTAGAGCTGTCGATTTGCTCGTAAGGCACTAAAACAAAGTGATGCAAAAATATTTTCGCGAATGCTTCCTGGTCCTGTTAATCGCACTCCAATGCTATACCAACATATATCTAAATATGTCATTTTGAGATAAATGCATTTGTACATACATACCTACATATTTTTGGATGATGTCAGTGTAATATCAACACAACACAAAATGTGTTGGTATTGCACAGAAACATAACATATGTTGTTTATCCTCATGCAACATAAATTTTATAAATGTTAGTCTTGCACTGATCATTAAAGTTACTTGGCGTAAATGTTCAAAAGGAATTTTATTTATTGTCCGCTGTTCCACTGAAGAGCAGCTAGAGTACAAATTGTTTGGGGTTTAGGACACATAGGACAATGCATTCTATCATGCAGGTCATTGAATCTGCAAGATTTCCCGGCCCCCTAGATATAGGGAAAGAACTTTTGAGAGTGAATAATTCGTGGGGATACCGCGTACTATCCGGTTTTACAGTCAACAGCCGATAGATAAACGACTGTCACCAGTGCGTGTCTGAGAAGTGTAGGCAGCTGCCAGATGAATCCATGAAGTAATGGTGCATGTATGAATGTCGGGATGGAAGTATAAACCTCGCGAGGAGTGCACGAAGTCGCGCAGGCGAACCACGGGGGAAGCTGGCACGGGCGGCTGGTATAGTTGTCGTTGCAGCAGGCAGCTGATGGGCCGGTATCTGGGAATGCTTTTAGAGGCCACTGGCGGCTGTGTCGCGGGGGGACTAGGGCTGGGGCAAGTCGCTAGGGTGCCTGCAGCTCGTCAATCGTTCCACCCCTCTCTTCCACTCCTGCACCACCCTCCATCATGCCTCTCCGGTCCTCTTCATCAGGCGCGCTGCTCCCACAACACTGCGTGTACTGTTACCCTCTCGAGAAAATACCCCCACCCCTCCCCATGGCAAGCGTACACACCCTGAAGAATATTTCTTACCACAGAATACTTACGCTATATCCGAACTATATCCTTGTTACCTACGTAATCGCTTTAAGCCTAGAAATTTGCTATAGTGTTTAATACTTTGACAAAGCAGAGAGAATAGTTCCTTACATTGTACACAATTGGCATTGCTCGACTACCATTGATATAGGCCATTCGGAATAAAGTGAGCACTAAAGATTTAACCTTTGAAAAAAATCACTAGCCGTTACTGCATATACATCACCACTAACAAGAGTTACTTTACTGCTTGTATGGTTGGTAGCGATTTATTGTACGTAGTTCCGTGTATTTTCGTATTTGAATACAACATTAGTGAAAGAACTTATGACGAACTCGACCTGTCTGTATTTAATACACTTCAAAATATTTACTTATGATCTTATTGACATTCATACATACATTATAATTAGACTTGATTGGCGTGAGAATTATGTGACGCTATCGTCGACCTCGAGTCGCAGTGGTCGATACAGCTTGCTCCGTGCTTCAGACAGTTCAAAACTCCACCAACAGGTGGCATCA
>PNEQ01082070.1:0-18080 GCA_003012365.1 Medauroidea extradentata | reverse complement strand
CAAAGGGTAGTTGTAGGTAAATGTACCCGTGCGATTTTTTGTTGAAATACTGGAATAAATTCCAGAAGTAGATGTCGTCAATCTCGAAGTTATTCCGGATATATCTGGGATGTCGCTTTGTAGTATTGATGCCTTGGAGAAGTTGACATCGACATCTGTTGCTGTTGAACGTACAGTCGTGGACGACGTGGATGTGTGATCCATTCTCGTCGATACAACTGATACAAATTTTTCCACAATACTAAGCAATCCTCAACAGAATCTTGTAGAGTTTGTTTTTGATTTCTCATTGTTTCATCTATAGAGACTGTAGTTATGCAGATTGCAGACCACACACTTCCTACCCTAGTAAATGAAGTTCGATTCACAGTGGGGTCAATTTCAATTATTCGCACGTGGAAAACACAGTGGATGTTACACTTCCTCAGTTCAGAATTCTATCAAATCTGGTTTGTTTTTCTCTGCCCTAAAGTACTCTCACTATTCTTCATTTATTTATTCGTACCATCATATTTATGTCTTATTCATTGTGTTAAAGTGTGTTAAGTTTGTTGTTTTTTATCCTTATACCTATGGACTGGAAAATTTCGTTAACTGAATGGCCATTATGCTAGAATCCATTGTCCTATGCATATTCAAGTCCCGTGTATTCGATCTTTATCTGCTGTTCCGTTATTTAACAGGCAGTGGACAAATGGTCGGGGCTTGAGTAGGTATAGGATAGTTGATTCTAACAAGCAGGTCATTGAACTCGCCAAGTTGTCCTGTCATTGCTTATATTCCTTGTTGTGAATCTTAAAGCGTAAGAACCATTCACAATGTAATGTTGTGCAATTATCTTGGTTAGTTCTTGGTATTGCATGATGTGAGTAGTACAGTTACAAAACTCTCCTCGTCACTCAACAAGGAAAGTATGAGTTCTGAACAGTTTTGTGTAGCTTTTAAATGTTCGCTAAAGTTGACGTGATGAGAGTTTCCAAAACTCGCCTTATTCAATAACAGTGACACTCTGCAAAAAAAACTGCTTTTCACATGTCACAAATGGGCTCGCAAACCAGTTTTTCGCGATATATTCAGTTTTAGTGAATGTGGACTAGGGAAGTTTTGTAACTGGACTACTGAGGTATGTCCCTATTTTTAGTATCTAATATAATCAAGATTTACCGTAGGTTTCTATAAATCACAATATTCAAATGGGAACCTATTCATGTCACGCTTGCTAGTATAAGTCAGTGGTTTAATATTTTATGACAATTTACTGTTTAATTTATATGAACATGTATCATTATTATTTTGATAGTTTTATGGTCACCGCCAAGTGATATTAACTCCTTGCCTTTTATTGACTACATGGGAATATATGCTTTCACAAATTACTTCTCAAACTTAGCAACAAATTAAAAATACAAAAAAAAATTCGGGGAGATGGCCCTCGTGGGTGTCATTGTTCCAGGCCTGATTAATGTTAATAATTACTCTACATTTGTGCCCACTTGCAACAATCGAGTTCGAATAAATAAAACACGTTCGGGGGAGATGGCCCACGTGGGTGTCATTGTTCCAGGCCTGATTAATGTTAATAATTACTCTACATATGTGCCCACTTGCAACAATCGAGTTCGAATAAATACAACACGCAACAGTGTTTGCGTGACCTTCAGTTAGGCAACCTGTGTCCTATCACAGACGCTAAAGAATCATAAATCTCGTTTCTTACTTTTGCGACTTCATAAGATTCGCTATATTTTGATGGACTGACCTCTGTCCGGTTTAATAATTTTCTTCTGAACACAATTTTCGATTCTCTATCACTTTAATTAAGTTGATAAATCATTGATAATCGCCGACATGAACTCGCTCGACCGGTTACATGTTCTGCGCACGCACAGGCCAGACGTCAAGCGCCTCCTTCACTGACACTGATGCTAAGTGTTTTCCGAAACTGCTTCCAACTGATGTGGCAAGAACTGCTATCCTGGACCTGTTATCGGAGACTAATAGAGACTCTACAGGTCGTAAGTGTGAGCTCGCTTAATCTCACTAGATTTGTGGCTCAGTTCGTCAACACACCAAGCAGCAGCCCAACTACTTTTCCAATTGGAAGCAGTTGAATGTTACCTATAGAAAGAGATAAACTCTTTCCAGTAGTGGTGATTGAGTGGGGTTGAAACTTTCTTCCTACCTGTCAAAGACCACAGTAGATTAGCACCAAGAACCACTTGACGAGGCTGACACCTATCTAACCTTAATGAATTAGCATCGTGTTAAGTTCTATCAAGACGGGCACAATTATTTCGCTGGTTCATTTGGCAGCAAACTATATTTCTCAGGCCTACATAATCACTGGCCAACGTCGATTTTCCATTTGATTCTAGTAGTGCAAGTGGGTAGCATGTGATAAACTCACGAATAGTTTATAGTTCCTATAGAATGACATTCGCAGAAGGTGTTACCAAAACATATTTCCTCCAATCACAGAGATTACAGTGAAGTATACATTTTTGACATCCTACCTGACGTTGAATTCATCCGCTAAACAATTGTGCCTCTACCTCTCACTTGGTGCACAATACATACGTTTCTTCTCAGAATGGCACGATTGTCAAATTCTCATGCTCGCTCAAGAGTGATCACACATGATACGTTTTTGGCTGATCAGCAAACTAGGACATGTGGAAACTCCCAAGAGCATATTGGACCATCCAACCCCAAATACATTCCATGTTTACTCACAAGCAGTACACTTCCACTCCAAGTCCAACCAATGGTAAGCATAATAAATGGCTTGGCTTTCACTATGACCTCCTGTAGCACCTATATGATATCAAGAATATAAGATTTTACCCGCGAGCATGAACGACTGCCCAGGACACCAGAACCCCTTCTGAGAATTCGCCGTCCGGTGAGATCAGTCCGTGGATGCAGGCTCCAGCGGGGACATTGAATCTGTTTGTATGTACACTGAAAGCTAATGAATCCAATGGTTTCTGGAAGTCAGCCAAGGAACCCGCCCTGTTGTGGTTTCCCGAAATTACTCCAAGCAAATGCTGGGGTACTCCTTAACATTGGCTGTGGCCGACTCCTCTACCAGCTAAGTCATTGTAACAATGTGTGTGTCAACATCTCTAATGACCTTGCTGTCGACGAGATGTAAAGACCCATTACCTTACCTTATCCACCCTGGATTATCCCTATTGCACCAGGTGGGCTACTGCTAGCCCGGTCTTCCTCTAATCTTCACTAGTCGCCTTGAGAAAGTTGGAAGTTTCCGTCCATCACCACGAGTAGCGGAAGATGGACTCACGTGGATATTGAACCTGAAGCAATTTATTGTATTTGAGCCCTTTAAACTTGGAAACATTAAGAGTTAATCAGAGTGTCTCATTAACAACTGTGTTGTCTCCACACATAAAATACTAATCTGGTATGCAGTGTATTTCTACTGATATCATCAGTAGGATACAATTCTGTGACCCAGCTGTCTACAGAATGTCTAGAAACAGAAATATAATACGCACAACATGTGATTCCTGGGCTAAATTAGAGATTCCCACCGACTTCCAGGGTAAGTGACAAGGTACCAAGGTTGTTTAAGAGAGCAGTGTGGTGTTTTGATGCAGGCATGAGTGCTGGACTGGAGTGCACACAGGCAAAACCAGGTTCTTGGCATGTATTACTGGTGCTACATGTTGATGCTGTTGCTCGCCGACATACTAGTTCAGCACCTAGGTACTAATGTTGTTTACGAATGCTAGCTTGTAAATTGATGCAGGTTGGAGGTTGGACTTGACCATACACGAACATGGATGAGTGCTGTGCATATAATACTTGTTCTATATCTTGACGCTGTTGTCTGCAGACTTACATGCTTAGGTACCAATGCTACCAATTAGTGTAGTTTACTGTTTTCCTCCAAGTAAGGGAGTTTGACTTGAGTGTACACGAGTAAGACATTGTGCTTGGCTCGTACTACCGGTGCTACATATTGACGATGTTTCCCGCTGACCTACTGGCTCAGCACCTACATTCCAAGGTTACTTGAGAGTGCAGTGTGATTTTTTTGCTGCAGGTAGGAGAGTTTGATTGGAGCGTACACCAGCAAGGACTGGTACTGGGCTCGTACTACTGGTGCTATGTGTTGACGTTGTTGCCAGCCGATTTCCTGGCCCAGCGTCTAGGTACCAAGGTTGTCTTCGGCGCCGCCAACCTCATATCTTCTCTGGGAGCGCTGCTAACCCCCGTTGCAACTCGCCACCACTACGCAGCGCTGATCGTCGTCAGGGTGATCCAGGGCCTCGCATCCGTGAGTCTAAAGGATGAGTTGCATTGAACACTTACACAGTATTAAGAGGAGTCTTCGCCGTTGTCGAACTTCCAACTTTGACGCGTGGGAACAGCATAGCGATAAGAGCCATTGTCCCTCGCTTGACGAGAAGCATATCGCCTCTATTTGCAGCGCGCCAAACTGGCGTGCAGGGTTTTCCTTGTAGTCTTTTTTCTACGGGACTCTAAGTGGTTACCATAACATTTTATTTTTAAATAGCACGAAGTAAAGACCAATGCATGCCTCTCGCTTTGCACTTTATGAATTTAAGTAATATTTTCGGAGTTTCAGCCATTTTGATAGGCCCGAAAATCATGTTTACAACAAGCATGCTGAATTTTTTTAGAAAATAGAAGCATAGTTTCAAGTGTGTGTTCGTTTCGTTGATGAACATCGTATGAATAATTTAAGTGGTATAGCGTAAAAAAGAATACGCGTGACACGCTGCAACGCCGTCCATGCGCCAGTCGAGGACTCCTCTTAAACAACGGAGTAAACCAGATATACTTCAGTAAGGTTCGCTACAATCGAATATAAAGGTTAGCACATATACATGGCAAGTTTTATTGTTAATAAAAGTTGGTGAATGGCATATTTTGCTTATACTAATAGCGTGTAAATGTTTGGCCCTTAGGAATCCATGAAAGTGGTACTACACTGTCGCACCTGAGACTAAATTTGCAAAGAATAAGAGGAATTTGTGATACATGGTGGTGCAGAAACAAATTGTAAATTTGATTATAAAAAGAGTATATTTTTCAGTTTTTTAAGTGGCATTTTGCTGCATGCATAAACAAAGAAAATTTCCTATGTATATTATTTAGATGCATTAAATGTGCTGTGAAATTATTTTAAAAATTTAATTATATATTGTACATTTCTCTTTATGCCGACATATGTATCAAAACAATAATTACGTAACAGTGACTGCCAAATTGCTACCTCTTATTACAATGCTTATTTCTATTTTAACAGGCTCTCGGATCTTGTGTATTTGTATACGTATTCTTATCACAATTTATATTTATGTGTTAAGTTAATGTTCATTGTGCCCCAAGGCTTTACGTAGCTGATTACTGTTTCTTATTGCTATTCTTAGGTAAGGGTGGTTGGATCTTTTGGAAGGCGCCATCTGGACGGAGATATATTACTGCGTGTTCGAAGTCTAGAGGCAGCTGAGCGGTAAGGTTGATTAAAGCACGTGCTTAAAACGCAGAATAGCCTCTAGACTAAATACACTGTACTTATGTGCAGTTTCTCTGTTGTTTGTTCTTCTCTTAAAACTATTGGCGGTTATTTCAGTACTGCACGACGTGAAACCAGAATAATTAAATGCAGCGTGTCTCTTCTTGTGGGTAATCTAGATTTACTCTTGCAGAATCTACCAGATAACTATGGAGGTGAATATGATCGGTTTGGCAATTTTCCGCGTTAATAATTACACATTACATTGTACTGTAACTGGTATTTCTGAACGGAAATTTCAATGCGGTGAGCGTGTATTTATAATATTAGAAAACGCGTAGCAATATTTAGTTTGGTGTCATATCTCTGATTCGCATAGATCTGATAAGTACATTTTGATGTTCGACATCCTGAAAAGGCCTGTTTAAGCTATGTTCGAGAGGTATCCAATTGCCGTAGGACATTGGCAGTGATCCTAAACATACGTCTCGTGTATGTTGTCTTTAAGAAAACTAAGATAGTTGAAAAATAAATTTGAAACATTGCTACGTACAATATTGTTCCTTTTGCTTAGTTTTAAACGCCCGACGTTAAAAGGGGAGTGTTATAAGTTTGACGTGTCTGTGTGTGAATTTGTGTATCTGTATGTCTGCCTGTGGCATCGAAGCTCCTAAACGAATGGGTCTAATTAAATGCGTTTTTTTTTCTGTTTAAAATCTGACGTGATCGAGATTGTTTTTAGCCAGGGGCGTCATTTCAGGTTTTTCTTGAGGGGGGGGGGGCAGGATTTATTTTTCGGCGACAGTTACCTAGTCGCATCTGTTTTATCAATTAAGTATGTATAAATTAGAAACTTTAATGATAAAACTTTAGTTTTATGTGCTTAAGTAAGCATTATTTAAATAACAAACTTCGAAAATTTAATTTTATACACTTAAAATTCTAAACCCAGGGGTGGTGCATTTGCCACCCTCCCCCGCCCCTAAATTACGCCTCTGTGAATGAAAATCAGTTCAGCCGTGTAAAGATAAGAGCTGTTTTCTGGTTTTTAACTATTTATTCCAGGAAGTGTTGCTTAGCATCGATGCACTGAATACAGCTATATACCCATTGTTTTAATTTTCATTGTAAACTATAAACCATAGACATTTTCAACTAGAATATTTTTGACCACCGATGCAAAAATAATGGTGTTATAAGTTTAACGTGTATATATGTGTGTCTGTCTGTGGCATCGTAGCTCCTAAACGAATGGACCGATTTTTGAGGTAGTTTTTTTTTTTTGTTTGAAAACTGACATGATCGAGTTGTTTTTTAGCTATTGTTCAATGAAATCTGTTCAGCCGTTTAAAGATAGTAATATTTTTTCTAGTTTAGTTTTTAGTGAATGTCAGCAAATCTACTGGTCTTATCGATTTGAAATTTAGTATCCTGTGAGTTGGTGTTTTTTTAATATTCTAATTATCTGCGAGTTATGGTAAAAATAAATTTTAATTGGATTTCGTTGTTCTCTGAAGTAACATGACTGCGTGTGTTACAGGCAGATCCAGTCTTTTTTTAATTATAAGAGTTGTACAACAGTTTCCATGTGTAGGCCTACATCAGCAGCTCTGTTAAATGGTCAGTGGTTGGCTGTTTTTATTTCTTAGTGTGTCTGGCCACTACCAGCAAATCAGTAACGTGGTGTCGTAGAAATCTTGTTCTGATTGGCACAGTCAAATGAGCTGCTCCCCTGCACTAATGCGTTCTGACAATTACCATGAATCCGAGCTACGGATATGCACGTAAGGCTTCGAAACAAATTGTTGCAAAATCCTTTTCACCAAATGTCAATGCCTCTTTTTATAGGCGAAATGCTGGTCAACGGGTCTTTAGTAGTTGTGACGATGAAATAAGGTGAGTGTGGAGTACCAGAGAGAAATGACTGGAAATACCAGATTATGCCAAAAAAACCGCTGATACGAAGCAAAGCCTGCCACGTTTCCCACGGTTAAACATTTGAATTTACTCGACCAGCCAAAATACTCATTTCTTGTGATACCAGCTCACTAATATAAAATCACACGTTACAGCCAAGGATTCTAATTTAAGCTAACATTTCGAATACAAATGTTTTTCCTTTACAGAGAGCATGTATAGTGTACCATAGTATACTGAATTGTGCGACAACATACTACTGTTGAACAAAATAGTTTTATTTAAAGATTACTGCCAACATTTAAATCCATGTTGTCACAATTACTTTCTAATCTGTCACATATTTTTGTGTTTAAATAAAAAATAATGTTTACGTAATGATTTATTTAATAATTGTTTGTATAAATATTTTGATTTGAAAAAGAATTTGTTATCATTAGACCTAGGAAACATTCGCGAGTTCAATAATCTGCATGCTAGAAACCAATGTCCTATGAATACTCAAGTTCCGTCTATTCGTTCATTGTCTGCTGTCTGAATGAGTAGCAGGTAATGGACAATGGTAGGGCTTCAGTATACACAGGATAATGGATTCTAGCATGTTGGTAGTTGAACTCGCAAAATATTCCTAGCCATAGTTACCATCCATAATAATTGGTGACAAAACTAGGTAATAACTGTGAAATAATTGTATTTTCATCCATACTTATTACTTGAGAGAAATTTCACATTCCTCGGACGTGTGAAAGAGGGCGAAAATTGCATTGCAAGATTACATTGCACTTCTACATACGGTACATTCACTCCCATTTTTATGACTAAAATAATATAGGCCTACTTTTAAGGCTAAAGACTAAAAGCGTTTAAAAGATAGAAAACTGAAGTAATGAGTTGCTTAGAAATGTTTCCTTTGAAAAATTTGTTTTAAAAGAAAATTTTGTCACATTCAAATAGCGATGTTTTTTTATAATATGAGAAGACACTGCGTTTACGTTATGGTCTGGCACTGTTTCTTTAATGTTTAATCCGACGGAAAACAAATTTCAAGCTCGGCATTCGTGGAGTAAATTACTGAAGTTTAAGTTGCGATGCCATAAAGACATCTGCGTGACAAACATTAGGGTGAATATTCCAGTTATTAACTGGATTTATTTGCTTGGACGTACTCCATTGCGAAATAAATGACTGTCAAAGAAAACTAAAAATAAGACAAGAAAACATAAATAAGCAGAGTATGCTTTAGTCATCAGGATACGTACACAACATGAAATTCCAAAACTGGAATCTGGTCAGATAAAACAAGGAGCAAAACAGAAATTTAAAAAAGAAATAACAAAAATATAAAAAACCTAAGTTGACATGCGACACAACAATGAGACGAAACAAAAACACAAACCGAAATACAGCAAACGACACAACGATGAGACGAAACAAGACACGAAGATGTGGGACACAAACTGAAAAACAACATACGACATAAACGATGAGACGAAACGAAACATCTTTGTGTTTTGTTTCGTCTCATCGTTGTGTCGTTTGCTGTATTTCTGTTTGTGTTTTTGTTTCGTCTCATTGTTGTGTCGCATGTCAACATAGGTTTTTTATATTTTTGTTATTTCTTTTTTTAATTTCTGTTTTGTTCCTTGTTTTATCTTACCAGATTCCAGTTTTGGAATTTCATGTTGTGTATGTATCCTGATGACTAAAGCATACTCTGCTTATTTGTGTTTTCTTGTCTTATTTTTATTTTTCTTTTGACAGTCATTTATTTCGCAATGGAGTATGTCCAAGTAAATAAATCCAGTCATGCACTCCCATTGCACAGTTATTTCAAAGATCATTTCAGTTATTACTAAACCTAGTAGGTTTAAATTTTTTTTCCTTTTTAGTCGGTTCATCTTTCTACTGAATGACGAGTAAATAAAATCGGTGTTGTTTAGTTAGTCTGTCATTATTAGTTATTAGTTCAACTGAGACATATTTCGAGAGAAAAGTTTGTAATTTTATGCAATTTTCATTAGTCGCTGAATCCTTAAAAGTAAATAAAAAAATATTTTGGGAATTTTGAAAAAATAATATGCCCTAAATGTTTTGTATGTAGTGTACCACTTCCATGATTTCCTTTACAGAAATTGAGTTTCTAACAGAGTTGAAAAATATTGTAGTAAATGATGACAGAAAAACATTAAATTTCCACTAATTAATGACCAATAGTGGATCCGCAGAGAACATTTAAGATACCGTACCGAGCTATGTGAGTGTTTCTTGCTTTGTAGGGTCCCACGTGGCCAGCGATGCACGTGATGGTAAGCAGATGGGTCCCGCCTCATGAAAGAAGCAAGTTCGTCAGCACATATTATGGTAAGACCAAAGACGTTATAATTACAAGAACTAGATAGTTAATGCTGATATTTCGTCGCATGACCAACCTGAACGCTGACACGTTGCAGGCGAATAAAGGGAACTGTGTACTTTATCAGGGGTGGTGGATTATTTTTAAAAATAAAAAACAGTATTATAGGACGTCATATGTACTGAGCTGTAATATAGCGCTGTTCAATTTGGTTGAACATAGATATAGACAGTCAACATTGGTCTTTGGGTAAGAGAGTTTTAAAACCACAGTAAACCCTAGCAAACTTGCTATGTGCTCCAATGTACGCCTGTGAATATTTTCTGTTTTTAAGTACTTTTTTTGTGAAGGTAAGACCTTGCAGCGGTATTGTTTGAAATTTTAATGTTAGTTACTCAAATATTATTTTGCTAATTATTTACCAAATTTCAGTGAGAATATATATTAGACTGGTAAAGGATTACCAGCCACGTCTTCAGTAATACTGGTCTACAGTTATTTCTATTTTATTATTTTTATTTTCGTTTAATTTTATAACAGCGCACATAATGCATCAGTGAAATATCTTACTCCGAACCAAAATTGTAATATGACCCAAAAAATTACAGTTTAGATATATAAAATGATATGGCAAGGATGAGAATTAAAAATAATTGGTTTAAAAAGGACTAACATTTTAAAGTCCTGCTAGACACCTCCGGTCGGTCGGTATGTGTGTATACAGTTTCTGAAGAAACAAGTAGTTTCTTTTCTCAGAACTCGCACACCGCCAGACATTGAAGGCGTGGCTTAAGGATAAGAGTAAGTCGCCATCTTGATTTTTCGTATTTTGTGCCAATTTTTCTCGTGGGTAAATTTTTGCACGTTGAACTTAACTGCGAATTGTCTTTAATTTTTACTAGGCTATTGTTGTTACAGATCGAATTGCAGTCAGAAAACTCTAATTACTTTCTCAACTACAATTTGATCTGTAACCACAGTAACTAAATTAATGATTTATGATGTCTAAAATTCTGCCATTATGTATTATTTTCTGTAGTTATGTTAATTTGCAAAAATAATGCCCAGAAGAAAAGTTATGACATATAGTAGAAAAATTCAAATGGCGGCTAACTCTAACATTTAAAATAGGTATTTATAACTGTATTTCAGTATTTTGCTTGAAACTTGAATTTGTTCTACAATTTTTTCCCAGTTCCTTCCCAATAACTTGTCGCGCGTATTCGACCACAGTCCTGGCGTCTTGCAACGACAGGGAGTTTCCTCCAGGTGCCCGGCACGTCACGATTATGTCGGAGAAATAGTTCCTGGTCTACCATTGAGAGATCGCGTCACACCTGCACACTCGGCATTCCAGACTTCATGAACTCCGATCTATATTATATTTTCAACGTAACCTGCGATCTGCAGCGAGATTCGTTTGTATCAGCCCCTACCGTTGCCGGGGAATGCAAAATTTTTTATAAATATTAAACTCATGTCACAAGACGCGGTCGCCTCGCGTCTGGCCATTTCGGGCTCAGAACACAGAGTACCCCATCCCCAAAGCGTGTATTTGCTGCCGACCCGCATATTCGCACGTTTTAAATCACTTTGCACAGAGCTGCCACAAAATGGCTCTATACGCAAAAATAAAGGAGCTTTATAGTCGCTATAAACTCTTTACGAGTTTGACATTATTATAAGATACGTATAAATAAGTGTAGGGTTCTAAAATTTCCAGAAAAAATTGTGAAAGGAAAATGTCACGTTATTATTATATTTATTTTTTTAAATTTTCCGGAAAAAATTGGAGAATTATAAAAATTTATTTAAAATAATTGTGAAACTATACTAACCTTGTGGTGGCTAAATAATGTATAGTAACTTATATAAGGTAGTAAAAATAAGGGAAAAAAGCGGAGAACTGTCGTATCTGATTCATTCTGAATGTTTACCTACTAGCAAGGCATATAAATTTGGAAAGAAGGCAAACGTAAGATCTTGACAGTTTTAAAATAAGGGGAACTATAGTCTGTTACTTGTGAATTTGAACTACAGAGGTTTTTCTTTTTTTTTTTTTTTTTTTTTTTTTTGTAATCAAAACTGAATTCCTGGCAGAGACTGTAAGTTGTGTATAAGTATGTGTTTGACAACCATTTCTAGTCAATTCATTTGCATATTGTTTATTTTACTGTGCCAACTATGTTGTTGTTCTTTTTGAAACTTTGTGTTACATTTCCTGAATATTTCATTTTCGTGGTACTGGTAGGGTACTGTGTGTATCAGCAGATAGGCCCAAATGTCAACAGATTTGTAATTCAGAAACTGAGATATTATTTTTATTGCATTTTTTTAACTTTCCGTAATTTTTTACTTTGATAAAAAATCCAACTTTTCCCATTTTCACATAAAAGAAAAACATTTTTCCCGTTTTCCCTCAATTTTTCTTGTATTTCCCGAGTCAACTAAGCGTTGAACTGTAAGTTAATGTCAAAACAGTATACATGTAACCGAGCGAGGCGGCGCAACGGTGAAACGTTTGCCTTGCATTCGGAAGGACCCGGGTTCGATCTCCGGCTTCAGCCATCCTGGTGTCGGCTTTCCATGTTTTCCCGAGATCTCTCCAGGCGAATGCTAGGAAGGTTACTTAACAAAGGTCATGGCCGACTCCTCTCCCAGCTGCTGTCATTGTAGGCCTATAAAATTGTGTGTCACTGTCTATATGATCTCGCTGTAGACGAGATGTAAAAGCCACATACCTTACAGCAGCATACGTGTAACTGTACAAAAAGAGTTTGCTCCTGCATTGTAATGACAAAATTATTTTTACAATTAGAAATTATAGCCATTGTTCATGTTTCGCTTATACAAATTCTGTCGGAAGACACAATATAAAGAAGAAGAAAATACAGATTCGAATCACGCACAAAAATAGAAAAAAAAACTATTCCAGAGGAATTTTGTCAGTTTTTTTGTAAAACAACAAAGGATTCTACAGATTGAATTCAGCCGAATATCGACACAACACCAAGACACAAAAGACTGATGCAATTTTAGAAACAGATTCCCAAATTAAAAAAAAAGGTTGAAAACAGACGAAAGCAGTGAACAGCGGACATCAAGCACAATACAATAGACAGTACAAGTTTAAAATAACGAAAATGAGCAAAGTTTCGAGAATTGCGACATATTCTCGTTTTCAGGCTGAGACACAGCTGGTCGGAACACCAAGATGAGAATGAAGTTCGATGGAAAATTGGGGAGCAATGACGTATGTCCACAAACCGATAAATTCTAATTGTAAACGCCAATAGCAACAAACATTTAAAAATCTCAAAATGATGTTCTACGCAAGTAATAATTACGTAAACATTTAAACAAATACGTTCTGGAGGTAAAATATCAGCCCCTTTCCCCTTCGCCAGTACACAGCAGCAAATAGATTTATGGTTAGTAATAAAAAATAGGTACAAGCCATACAGAATTAAAGGATGTGGTTCTAAATAAAAAGTAATTAGGTTAAAGCCAGACCTGCCAGATGGCAAGCTGGACTACCTACAATTTTTTAAGTAACCTTTACAACAACATTCATACCTACGGCTGACTGCATACATTTTTGTTTTCGCAACTACCGTTGGTGAAAAAAATAATTTCATACATTAAGACCACACCCAGTATTTGTACAGTGATTTTGGAAATTTTTAAAGGAATATAATTTCATATGAAAAAATTTCTCTGTTGATTTATGAAAAATATATATCATAACTTGTATATAATGTGTTTGGTTGTAATGAACCTCATTGTGATTCAGAAGGATCACCAATTTTGTTAAGAAAATAATGCAAACTAAAGCAAAACATATTTTTACGCGTAAACATTGCATATTTTGCATAACGTCTACATAGAACTGTGCATCGTTTAACTGCGCTTAACGTCAAAGCATTTAGTAAAAAATTAAGTTTTTTCACCAATGTGAAAAAAATTTTCTTTCGTGGTCATGGTGGAGAACCTAACTTTCGTAAACGCCCGTGCAAAGTTTTTTTAAACGATATTTGAGGCAAACTTAACTGAAACTCTTAGTGAAATTTTTTAAACAAATGTTACGTGTTAAAATTTAGTTCATACATTACACATATGACCAAATTAAAAACTATAATAATAATAAATCTCAGCCGAAAAATAAAGTCAGTCATATTCTATGTTGACAACGCGATAACGCGCTGGACACTGGGTGGCGAGAGCCTTGACTCTTTTCTTGAACAAGTCTTTTATTTTCATCGTAATAACTCACTCTTCGTAGGAGGAACTGGAAGCGGCCAGGACCCCAACTAACCGGTCCGGATGCGCGTTCGAGTTTGGCTATTCTTGTTTCATACGAGCTAGGAGCGATACGATCGTCTTACACAACGTTTACGAATGCCCTTTTGTGACACACGCTGTGAAATGTCCTGGAAAGAACAATATCCTTAAGTCTTAAGAATAAATTAATGTCAAGATTTATTAAATGTGTACAAGACAATTTACAGCATTTCGTTTCCGCATGACCAAACTTTGCAACGCACTTAAAATATTTTTCTTCGGTTTTACAATGAAAACTTTTTGGAAGCTCAGTGTCTAAAGACTTATTTGTAAAATTAGAAAAGTTTCTTACGGTAAATAATAAAATGTATTTCCACACAACATTTTGTTTACATTTGGCAAAAGGAAAATTAAATTGTAATTATGTATTTATTTTATTCTGATTATAACAATACCTGTTTATACACTGGAATTAAAAACAAATATTTTAAAAATGTTTTAGCCATACAGTGGTTGGAATATATGACCAAACACCTGCTATTCACGTGATTAAGTGTTTTTAAGTAAATTTTAAGCTCAATTGCATAGGTTCAACCATCTTACTACTATGTCAACCATCTCCCTTTCATTGACGGAGCCAATTCACTTCTCATAAGTTGCTTTCGAACAACTGTTTTGAAAGTTAAATAGTGGCTCCGTGTCATATGTCGTCCGTTGACCAACTCTGATTGCTGGTTACTGAATTATTGTTGGGTCGCATGAGATAAACCTAAAAAACAATGTTACGAAATTTCTTCAAGTTTGATAAAATTTCAAATAAAAATTTTAAAAAACTTCTGTAATTTTTTAAAAATAGGAAATTATAGTTTTTGTTTTGTTTTTACATATGAGAGCTAATAGCCTACATCTTAATTATTCAGTCTGAATTTTTTCAGTTCGGTAAGTCAGTTGGTTTTCCTTTAAAGCATAAAACCTTTTTATGCACTTTTAGACTTTAACGTGCCATTATAAAAAACCATGAAAGCTAAACAATTTTCATTGCAGTAAAATATAGTCACATTGTATGTCTTCAAATCAAACCATATCTCGGACAAATATAAAAATTACTAAACAAAAAAAATTCCATTCAGGCTAGGAATTATACCCGCTTTCTCATAAATGGGAGTGCAAATTCAGTAAGTCACAACTAACCTAACTCACTCGCTGACAACTTTTTTTTAAAATACACGCAATCATAATTTTTAAACTGAAAAGTTGGAAACAACTGATATGGTGACAGTTACATGGAACCGTTCTTCGTTTCCCTTTAAATTTGGAACAAGTTTCACAAACTTTCGTGTGGTGGTACGCCTGTATCCAGGTAAATATATGCTTGAAGTAAACTTGCAAGTAGAATTGTTTAGCATTACGTTTGCTCGAAATACGAAGTCTCTCACAAAAGCTATCCAAAAATGTTTCTCAGAAGAATGTGATTGAGATTACTTATAAAAATTCTTGCAACATGGAACTCATCCTACTTAAAATGGCCAACGGAAAATATGTAAAAAAAAATAAAAATAAAAATAAAAACGAGTTCAAGCATAATTACCAAAACGGGAAAGTAAAAAAAAAATTAAAAATTGTGATTTAAGTAGAGTTCTGTAACTATCAATAACATAGAAGCAACACCTATTGTAATGAAAACTGCCACATGAATTGTATACAATTTAGAAAAATTATAAATGCGTACGTTTTTTATTAGTTAAAAAATGATTTGTCGTCTAGTTAGTGGTATTTATACTTATCGTAATTCCGTTATTTATAAAACAATGCGGCCACGCCATAACTTCGCCCCTTGCGCAAATTAAGACTTGAATAAAAAATTAACAAACTGTAGGTTATAATAACAGCTAAACGTTATATTTACATAACCTACGTTCGTTTATAGAGGTACAAAATATAAGTGGCACGTGTATGCTGCAATTAATAATGGAATCTTCTACTGTAAGCATTACATCATAATTTACTATAAACTACAGTAAACTGATGTTACAACTAATATTGTGTAACTTCATTACAGCTACAGGCCGTTCACAATGCATAAAGTTTTCTTTCGGCCGTTTTGCAGTTATGTTCACTATTTTTAATATGAAAACGTCCATGTAACTAAAAACCAGTGTTGAAGTTTCAACGGTCTCAAAATTTAACATATATTGGCCCATTATAACATATTTTAAATTAATTACAAGTTCAGCTGAGTGCTCAGTTCATAGTGCAAAGCCTATAGAAACACTGAATTTATTAATGTGTTGGTTATACTCGCCAAACACTGTCATGGAGAAGGCTATCCGCTTACAAACTGAACTGCAGCTGTGCTGTAACCTGGTTGGCTGTCGCGTAGGAGGTATTCACGAATACAAGTGGTTCACCTTCGATTGTGTACACAAGTAAGTTGCCGTGCTGCCACAGCTGCCCTATGACGCACGATTCACTCGCCGTCACGTGGTAGCGCGTATGACCGGGATAACAATGCCTTTACGTTCACTTTACTTTAACTTTCACGAAACAAGAAAACACCTTGACAGAAAAAAAACTCTTTTGTATTGGCTACAAAATATTTTGTCAATTTAGTCTCTACCAAATTTTTTTGTGGTGAACACCAAATATTTTGCATTGTTCGATAAATTGTTTGCTGGTGATAACAACATGATCAATAATCCAACGAATAGTTTTGTGGCCACTGCAAAATACTTGGTATTTACCACAAAAATATTTGGTAGGGTCTAAACTGACAAAATATTTTGTAACGACTACAAAACTCTTTTCTTCTGTGTTTACAAAAGCCCTTAAACGGGCCCTATCACGATCACGCCACTTTGTACTTGAGTTCACTTTCTCGTAACGAAAAGAGGCGATCTGGGCTCGATTCCCGGCGGGATCGGTCCCTGGATTTTCGCATATGGGAATCGTGCCGGACGATGCCGTTGCACTGAGAGAAAGAATTGTTTCATTGTACTAAATATATTTGTTTGGGTGATGTTTGCTTCAGCCAAACAATATTTTGTTGGTAAGACCAAGCTTGGAGTCCTCCAAACTAATTTAGTTATTTCCCTCCACCAAATTATTCATTTAAACGCAATTTGTTTGTGCCAAACGTGTATTTGGTTACTATAGGACGTCAAACAAATATTTTGTGTAAACAAACAACTTGTTACAACTGGTCAACAGAATAATATTGTTAGTTATGAGTGATGTGCTTTGAACCAACAATTTTTTTCGATGGACTAAATTATTTTGTTGGCAAAACTAAATCCATTTGGTTGACTTGCTGAAGATGGCAGTCTAGCGTGCGTGAGCGACAAGATGGCGAACACTGTATACATCAACATTCAAAATATAAGTTTGTGCGACAAGTAGGACGTCTCAACTGTTAACCAGCAAAATTCAAGTATCTTAATTTTAGCTATAACCATTTCAAAGTGGTTAATTTGATCGATCACAAAAGAAAATGCTATAAACTTGAAAAACACCGCATCTGCACGTCTCGTTCTTTGTGCTGCGGTGCACGGCAATCATTTAGTAGTATTATTTGACGTCGTTTACCTTTTCGTAGACGGAAAACAAACATGTTTGAAAATAAAGCAGTACAACCGTAATTTATTATTAGGCCCAAATTTTGCTGTACAAATAACAACCTCAGTATAATAGAAGCAGTCGTAGCTCAGTTGGTTATGTACGGAACGTCAAATGGGAACGTGATAGGATAATGGGTCAAATCCCGGCCCGATCATAATTTTTTTTTTTTAGTCTTAAAATTTCTGAAATTTTTTAAGTTAGTAAACTATAATTTTTTTAGTTCTTAAAATATTGTATGCGCATTTAATATGTCTAACGAAATATTTTTATGACCAACTAAATATTTGGTACTGCTAACAAAATTCAGCTATTTGCCTCAAACAAATCGAGGGAACAAAATAATTTGGTACGAGCAAACAAATATTTCGTTGCCCCTCTGTAAACAAATGATTTGGTTGATTCAAA